>CAUYRT010035517.1:0-46392 GCA_963574885.1 Lepilemur ruficaudatus | reverse complement strand
GGTATACATATATCACATTTTATTAATCTACTCATGTATTGATGGGCACTTGGGTTGTTTCCACATCTTTGCAATTGTGAATTGTGCTGCTATAAATATTCGAGTGCAGATGTCTTTTTTATAGAATGTCTTTTTTTCCTTTGGGTAGATGTCCAGTAATGGGATTGCTGGATCAAATGGTAATTCTATTTTTAGTTCTTTGAGGTATCTTCATACTACTTTCCACAGAGGTTGTGCTAGTTTACAGTCCCCTTTGTCAAAGATCAGATGGTTATATGAGGATGGTTTTATGTCTCAGTCCTATTCCATTGGTCTGTGTCTCTGTTCTTGTGCCAGTCCCATGCTGTTTTGGTTACTATAGCCTTATAGTATAGCTTGAAGGCTGATAAATTGATACCTCCCAATTTATTCTTTTTGCTTAAGATTGCTTTAACTATACAGGGTCTTCTCTGGTTCTATACAAAGCATATAATTATTTTTTTCTAGATCTGTGAAAAATGATGTTGATATTTTAATAGGGATTGCATTGAATCTGTAAATCACTTTGGGTCCAATAGTTGGGTCTTTGTGTGACAAGTAGTTGGACCTAAGCCAAAACCCCCTTGCAGTTTCAATAACATTAATATTATTAGTCAAAATGTGGAGCAGGTGATACATTAGCTCCTTGAGGGTAGGTAACATTTTTTCCATCCTCCCTTGTGGCTATAGGGCCTCACACATAGTAGAGACTCAATAAATACTTGTTGAACTGAATATGGTCTTCAATGGACAGGGAAGAACCAAAATTAGGATTGTTACCATCCCTATATCCATCTCCAAGTTAAACTAGTTGGACAGTGTCATCCAAACACATGAAGCAGAATTCTGGCAAGTATTCCTTGGAATTAATGCAAGAATTAAGTCATGTTTATCTCATTTAGTTTGTATTTAGCTAAAGCCTTTTAAAATACTGATACAATAACTTTAAGAACATCTTTCTGTTGATTGTGGTACTATTTTTGTGGCAATATTTGTTTAGCCTGTGTACTCAACATTTATTTTTAACCTAGATCCAATTTCACTTTTCTAGAAAAATTATGCCATGATCTGTAATACCTTTTTTTCTAGTTTATAAAGTACTTAACAATTGAACAGGAAATATTTCTTTAGAGATAAATACACCTGGACCTAGGTTAACGGGTCTCACTGAATTCCTTGAAACCAAGTCATAAACTCTGCGGATGGGAAGAATCCCTGAAATCACCTAGTTTCTCTCTGACCCTTTGGAATAGGACCAAGCAAAGAGTTTCTTGCCTTTGCAATAGGACCAAGCAAAGACATTGTATACATCCAGTTTTGGAGAAGCTATTACCCCAAAAACTCTGAAAGTTACAAAGTGCTTTCTTATTGTTGAGTCAAGTACTGTCTCCTTGCAGCTTCCAATTATTGATTCCAGTTTAACTCGGATCAGGGACATATAAACTAATTGGATTCTTCCTCCAGTAGCTCCTCAGATGTCTGAAGATGTATATCACATCCCATCTGAAACACCCCTTTCTCTCACCCATACTCATAGGTTATGGTTATAGGACATAGATCTCTTTGAAAAGTATGATACATTTAAGTGAGTCTTGTAAGTTTGGATGGTTGAGAAATGGGAGCAGAAATTTTCAAAACAATCACATTAGATTGAACCATATGAAATGCCTCTAGTGGGGGAGTCTAGTGGGGGAAGCCAACATTAATTACATCGTAACACAAATAAATGTACATTTACAAGAGCCATTACCGAATTCTAACCTCTTCCATGGTAAACCTTTGATGTAGTTCCTCTAATGGATTTCATTTTGAGGACTATATCTCAATGACCCTAACAGATGTTAGCCATAAACAAACCCACAAGAAACTAAACAAGTTAACATACTGAATAACATTTTAAAAGTATTATTCATCTGATTGCCATAGAGTGCCTGCCAAAAATGGCAATTTGGGTATGGCATAATTAATGTTTAGTTGTACTTCCAAGAAATAATTACTCTTGAATACTTCTTGTGGCTGTTGTGCTGATGTTTTTTTGGACTAGAAGACCCCCGTCTGTCACACAAATTACCTATGAAATTTGAATGACTTGATAGGTAAAATGGAGTTTTGGGGGAATGAAGGATGAGAGGAAGGTGGCCTGAGAATCAGAACTGGCATTGACCTCAGTGATTATTTGACATAATTTTATTCTTAGAGCTGAGTCCCCTTTGAATTAAAAAAAAAAAAGTGTTTGTTTTTTTTTTCTGGAGAAATTTGTGAAATCTTCAAATGGTAGGATCTAAATCAGAATGAGGTGATGCAAAAATATGCTTTCACTCTGATGGAATTCAACGTGAGAAACCAATAATGAATGGTACTCTTAAAAACCTGTTTACTCAGTATGTACAAAGCACCATGAGCTGCATTTAACAAGTAACTGTTAAGCAGCTACTGTGTTCTGAGCTTTGTGCTAAGAGTAATCACAACTACAAGAAGAGATATCATTTTGGCTTTGTTCTTACAAGACAAGACAGGACTTCGCCCATATCCACTTCTCAATATTTTTACAGCAAAGTTGAATACTAATTCATCAAAGCTGAGATGGAATAAGACCCTCTGTTAATCAACAGCCCTGGTCTACAGTGTGCCCCATGGTGGATAGAAACAAATGGAAATTTTATTGATCATTTGTGTCACAATGAGTTGTTTTTTCTCTTGCATTCTCACAGCACCTTTCTTGACCTATATTTTGTACTTATTTCATGCATACTGTAGAACATCGTTGCCTTGTCTATTTCCACAAGTAGAATCTGAGCAGGTACTGGGTAGAATCTGGAAGCAGGTACTTATTCATCCTTACGTTCTCTGACGCTCCTAACTGGATGCCTGGTGTACAGTAATTGTTCAGTGAATGTTTATTGAAATGTTTTGGTGGTCTAAATGAAAAGTTCAAATTGTTCACCTGACTTTCAGAATACTATTAATCTTGAACCAGGGAGGCAAAACTAAAACACATAAAAAAGGAGAAAATATTTTCCAGGGGACAAAATTAAATGTTGAATGTGTGTAGTTCAGACTAAAAACTACACACAGAAAAGGGAACTGTCTTGAGCAGCTATGGGGAGATTGAATAGTGGAGAAAGTGTAGATGCTCCCAATCCTTTAAGGGGGAGCGAGTGGATCAGAGAAGAATGTGAGTAGTTGTTCAGACGACCTTTCCAAAGCCTGGAGAAAAGTGTGAGGAGTCAAATATTCCTGTAGTAAGTTCTTCTCCCAAACCAAGTTTTGGATATTTGAACAAATTGATTCACTGTTTCATGCTCCATTTCTTCAGTAAAATGATTAGGTTGAATTTGATTAATGACTTGTAAGACCATTTTTAAAGCAATAGAATACCAGTAATACAAGTAATTCTTCCTTGCTGGTGGTAGAAGACCTTCAGGGACTCTATGACCCACCCTCTTGGCCATCACCTGACCTTTTAGGTGGCTACTAGGCTTATCGGTTGAATCCATGGGACAGAATGTGAACACTATCACACCAAGGAACTTCTAAAGGACAAGGTGACAGGATAACTCCTCCTAATGATCAATGTGCACAGTTCCGTACAAGAGACAGGAAGACACCATGACTGAGTGGAGGATTGATGGTGTGAAGCAGTGGGAACTGAGACTGTGAACACAAAGCATTCAGCACCATGCCTGGCACACAGTAAGCACTCAGGAAATGCTGTGCAAATATATGTGAGAATGTGGCTAGATACATGAGACCCACATGACCACAGAAAGCTGTGAATGGTGGTTATCAGTGTTTAGACTTGATTCAGCAAGAAACATGAAGCCACTCTAGATTCTTCCATAAGGTGGACAGGATAAGCATGGTATCTGGGGAAAAGAGGTCGAGCAACTAATTGGATCCCTCAATAAACTCATGTTTTACTCATATGTAAAAACATGCACATCTAGATAGTTAAAATAAATATGGCAAAATATTAATTGTTGGATCTAATGGTGGGTAGACAGGTGTTTCTTACATTATTCTTTTCTGCATGTTCATACATTTTCATAATAAAAGTTGGAGGAGATGTATGAAAACATATTTTTCTTTGTTCCTATTATAGAAGAAAGAGGACAACAAGGGGATAAATCATAAACATTAGGAGAGTACTTACTTTGTTCCAGGCAGTATAACAAAGAATTTGGCCTGACCAAAAGAGAGGTCTGGTCTTTGTCCCCAGATTCTGGGAGGTAACTTTTATACCCTTGGAATTTCCTAAGTGAGAGGAGTGTCTTTGTCATTCACAGTGGGCCCCTAGACTACTCCTTATAGTTTGTGCTAAGGTTACTCACGGTAGGCCCCTTGGGTCATGTGGTGCCAGCTTGATCTTGGAGAGTAAGGAGAGAGACTGGAGATTGAGTTCATCCCACATGGGCAATAAATCAGTCAATCATGGCTATGTAATGAAGGCCCAGTAAAAACTCTGGACACTGAAGCTCAGGTGAGCATCCCGGTTGGCGGTGTTCCATGCTATTGTCACACATTCATACCAGGAGAGTAGAACATCCTGAGAACAATGGAAGCTTTGCATTTGGAGCCCTCCTAGATTTGATCCCATGTGTCTCTTCCCTTTGTCTGGTTATAAGTTGTATCCTTTCCCGTAATAAACTGGAATCATGAGTGTAGTGGCTTTCAGTAAGTCCTGTGAGTCCTTCCAGTGAATTAGCAAAACTGGGGCTGGTTTTGGAAACCCTCTGAATTTGGCAGTTGGTGTCAGAAGTGAGGACTGTCTTGGAAACCATGCCCTTACACTTTGAAGTTTGGCTAATTCCAGGCACAGGCATTCTCCTTAGTATTTTTGTATGAATATTTAATACTCATGAGTCTTAATGTGCTGTAACAGGTCCTAACCATTTTGCCTATTTTACAGATGAGAAACTCAGGAACAGCAAACTAACTTGTCCAACATCACAGAGTAAATAAATGTTGGAACTAGAATTTAAACCCTGGGAGGCTGCTCCAGAGCCTATGTATCTTGTTGATTAGGAAACAAAATTATATCAGAGATACAAGTGAAAAGAATTCCAGAGTGGGCAGGTCCAAGGAGCAATGTAAGTCGAATCCTGTACCTTCTGTTCTCTAACTGCAGTTCTGTGTCATAATAATGGACTTTCTAAATGAGGACCCTGAAGCATAGCAATACCTTGTTCTCTGAAAGAAAGATTCGGTGATGTTTAGTACTACACACTGTGTTTTCTAAGGCTGGTAAGTGGACTAATTAATTTTATAAAGAAGTCCAAGAGTTCTAACAGAATGGGCTTTCTCATTAAGTCTTCCTTATCAAAGTAACCAGACCTCCACATTCTCTGACCATTCCGGTTAATAGTAAGCTTGCTATAAAATTTCAGTGGCTTGGAAAAATGCTTTAAAGGAGAGAGTAGTCCCACATCTATCCCCACTAATTGATAGTTGACAATAATCCAAATCTAAATGGCGTGTGCTCCAGAATTCCAAAATAGGGGTGGCAAAAATTTCAATACCCTAAAGAAATTATATGAGGAAAGATCTATCTAATATCTACTTTTCTGTTTTAAAATTCAAAATGCTCCAGTAGGAAAGTTCTCATTTTAACAAACTACAAGTTTCAAGACTTTGCAAGCACTTTGATAATTTGTTAAACCAACTAGCTGAATATGCATTAAATCAAACGATCACAAAAGCTCGCAGATAAATGGTACTATATAGGTGCAAGCAAAAAGTGTGAATGACCCACTGCAATAGTCACTGAGGTTGGACATTTGCTTTTTGAATATGTGCATTGGTGTGTGAACAATACCCTTATACAGGTTGTAAGGATGCTATTCTTCTCTTGCCACCCCCTAAAAGCCTAGAGGTTCACTAGTGGGGGAAAAAAGTTAGGCAATGCCAAGAGCACATAAAAACAAGAGAAATTCAAGAGATTAAAATCTCTTCTGGTGTTTTATTCTGCAAAATGGAGCCTGATGGTCAAAAGAATCTCTAAAAAGTTTTAGTTTATGCCCTTCCATCGAATTCCTTAAGTAGCTAATATTCCACCTAAAACAAAAACCAAAAACTCCAAACTTTGTGTTTTGAAATTACGTTTTGCTTCAATCTCTACTGTCATTTTATGATTTGTTTTCAATCATTAAAAAAATGGTTCTAAAACACGGTTATGCACTGTCTTAAAACCTTATGTAAGGAAAAAAACAAAACCCAAGAAGAGAAAAAAACCAGCAAAGGAAAATAGGAAACAGTGTTTACATGTTTCCACATCTATAAAATAAGAACAATAAGAGTCCCTATCTCACAGGGTTGTTATGAGGATTAAATGAGTTAACATTTTTAAAGTGCTTAGAACAGTGCCTGGCACATAGTAAGCCATATAATTCTGTTTAATAAAACCAGCACAAGTGGAGTAAAAAGTAAGTGAACATCAGAAAACCTGCTCTGTCCTCCTTACAAGTAATTAAATACCACGAGGCCATTCTGCAGGCAGAGAGAATTGAGGTACACTGGGAGAAATGTGTTTCCAGCAAGTCTTAGCTAAGCGTGTTATTCCTTGGTTTATTTTCATTATACGAGTTTTTGATTCCTGCATACTTTGAAGTTTGCCTCAAGGGAAAAAGTTGAATTGGGACTCTTTGTGACTAGAATCTTTGGCCTGGAAGGTTGGCGCCTTCAGCTGTTTCTCATGCCAACCCTTTGAGATTCTGTTCCCGTTCCAAAAGCTGACAGGAGCTTCCTTGCAAGTTCCTCTGAAAGAAATGAATGAGACTAAACTCCAGCAGATTTCTGTCTTTACAGACCCTTAACCAGCCTAATTAGCTGGGTGAATTAGCAGTGCGAAGGGTAGAATGCAGAGTGCAGCAGGCCCCAGCTCCGGGGTAGAGGCACATGGGGCCCCACAGATTGGGAAGTGGGACCAGTCCTGCAGCCAGTCAGGGACGCTCAAGAGAGGCTGCAGTGAAAAGACTACAGAAAAGCTGCTTCCATCCTTTGGCCTGTTCCACAGGAAACGTGGTTTTTGAACTGTGAGCCATGCAAAAATATATTTATATCCAGAAAAAGTTTTGCTATGCCAAACCTAGTGGGCATAAGATATTACATCATTGACACATTTGGACTTCAAAAAGAAAGATTGATTTAAGGTGATTCTGAGAAGCTCTTTTCCATCTCCAAAGGGAGGAGGAAAGTGATTGAAAACTGAAAATGGTAAACAGTGACAGTAGGGATCCAGGTCAAATTTCCAGGTCTTCTGACAATAGCTCTACTCAACCCTATCTGACCCACTCTCTGCCTTACATAACAAATATTTGTTAACATTCCCTTTGCTATCTTGAAATAAACTCATAGATAATGTAACCTACATAGGGGCATAATATCAAAAACTCAACATATTGCTCTAACTGTAAAATGAGTAAGAACTTTTAGGTGATTTATAATAAACTGTGTATTCCAATATGTAAATGTTTGGGCATGACTTCACAAGAAGACATAATGGAGTAGATAGATGCACAAAATAAGTTTGGATTTAAGAAAAACAAGACATACTTAGTGGATTATCAACATATTTCCTTTATACTTCAAACTCTGAAATGGGGATAAATATGTTTCTATGTATGCATGGAATCATTGTGATGCAACAGCTGCAGTTGTATTAGAGATTCAAATTCTGCAAATGGCATTGCTGATGGTGATGCAATTTTCTGAAACGGTGTACAAAATACTTATTAAGGTTCCAAACTAAGCATAATGTTTAAAACTGTGCAAAAAAAAATCAGAATATTCAATATGTATATATTTTTAAAAAGTTGGTTCTAGGCTTAGATACTTATAAACAGGGTTGCTTTTTTAAATGTACATGAATGTCCAGTGCTACACAGGAAAGTCATGAGAGATGCAAGATAATCCTACATTTTGTGGGACTGTTCACACATTGTAGGATGTCTAGCCTCCCTGGTTCCTGCCTGGGAAATGCCAGCAACCCACTCAAGATCTTCCCTCACCCACCTCCTGTGCTCTCATCATTGTGACAATTAATTATGACTCCACAAAAAACTAAAACACTTTCTGAGGACATGGACAGCTCCCATTAACAGCTATTGCTCTATAACCTTGATAACCTCCCACCCTGAAGTCAGAATGGGAGTCTTTAAGGGGTGGGGTCTATTCTCTTCTTTGGAAGTATGATGGAACAGGGAATCTGAGGTCACAAATCAACTTCCTTTACTATGTTTCTCCACTCTTTTAAATTTACTTTTACCTTTTTTTAAGTCAAATGTTTTAAAAGTCAAATGGTATATAACAATTGCCTGCTACACACTTCCCCCTCAAAGCCCGCTCCCCAAAGACATACACTTTCAGGTATTTCCTCTGGTATTTATTTTGCTTCCATAATTCTAAATAATGTACTTTTCTCCCCCTCCAGGGCTTGATTTTTAAAATCATCATAATTTTTAATAATTACATATTATAATATGTATTATAAAAATAATTTATAAACATTACATGTTATGATATATAATAAAAATACTTTTTACTCACAAATATTATCCATTGGCTTCCAAATAGGGAATATAAGCTTTCATACCATGTATACAGCATATATTTAAATTAAGCTATTTTCATATAATGTGTTAGAAGTGATTTTTTAAAATTTCGATAGATTTAGGGGTACAAGTGGTTACATGGATGATTGCATAGTGGTGACGTCTGAGTTTTTAGTGTACCTGTCACCCTAATAATGTACATTGTACCCAATAGATAGTTCTTCTTCCCTCACCTCCCTCCTACACTCCCACCTTTTGGGTCTCCAGTGTCCATTGAACCACTCTAAAAGCCTCTGAGAACCCATAGCTTAGCTCCCACTTATAAGGGAGAAATGAGGTATTTGATTTGCCATTCCTTCATTTCTTAACTTAGAATAATGACCTCCAGTTCCATCCAAGTTGCAGCAAAATACATTATTTCATTATCTTTTATGGCTGAGTAGTATTCCATGGTGTACATATACCACATTTTCTTTATCCATTCCTTTGGTCACTTTGGTTGATTCCACATCCTTGTTATGGTGAATTGTGCTGCAATAAATATACAGTTGCACGTGTCTTTTTGATATAATGAGTTACTTTCCTTTGGCTAGATACCCAGTAGTGAGACTACTAGATCAAATGGTAAGTCTACTTTTAGTTCTTTGAGAAATCTTCATACTGTTTCTCATAAAGATTGTACTAATTTACATTCCCAGCAACAGTGTATGTTTCCTTTTCCCCAAATCTGCACTGACATCTATTGTTTTTTGTTTTTTTAGTAATGGCCATTCTGACTGGGGTAAGGTGGTTTCTCATTGCGGTTTTAATTTGTGTTTCCTTAATGATTAGCGATGTTGAGCATTTTTTCATGCCTGTTGGCCATTGGTATATCCTCTTTTGAAATAGCTTGTTGTGTGGTTTGCCCATTTTTTGATGGAGTTGTTTGGTTATTTTCTTGCTGATTTGTTTGCGTTCCTTGTAGATTCTGAGTATTAATCTTTTGCTGGACATATAGTTTGCAAATATTTTTTCCCATTCTGTACGTTGTCCATTTATTTGCTGTATTGATTATTTCTTTTGCTGTGCAGAAGCTTTTAGTTTAATTAACTTCCATGTATTTATTTTTGTTTTCATTATATTTGCTTTTGGAGTCTCAGTCATAAATTCTTTGCCTATGCCAATGTCCAGAAGAGTTTTCCCTGAATTTTCTTCCAGAATTTTTATGGCATCATGTCTTACATTTAAGTCTTTAATCCATCTTGAGTTAATTTTTGTATGTGGTGAGGGATAGGGATCCAGTTTCATTCTTTTGCATGTGGCTGTCAGATTTCCCAACACCATTTGTTGAATAGGGCATCATTTCCCCAGTGTATTTTTTTGTCTACTTTGTCAAAAATCAGTTGATTGTAACTATTAGGCTTTATTTCTGGGTTCTCTATTCTTTTACATTAATTTATGTGTCTATGTTTATACCAGTACCATGCTGCTTTGGGTACTGTCTCCTCGTAGTATACTTTGAAGTTGAGTAATGTGATGCCTTGAGATTTGTTAATTTTCTTAGGATTTCTTCAGCTATTTGAGTTCTTTTTTGGTTCCATGTGAATTTTAGGAGTTTTTCTGATTCTGTGAAAAATACATTGGTATTTTAATAGGGATTGCATTAAATATATAGATTGCTTTTGGTAGTTTGGTCATTTTCACAATATCGGTTCTTCCAATCCATGAGCATGGTATGTTTTTCCATTTGTTTCTGTCATCTATGATTTCTTTCATCAGTATTTTGTAGTTCTACTTGTAGGAATATTTCGCCTCCTTAGTTAATTATATTTCTTGGAGCTTTTTGGGCTGTGGGGCATAGCTCTTGGGAGAAATTAAGTTCTTGATTTGATTCTCAGCTTGGTTGTTAATGGTGTATACCAGTGCTACTGATTGGCATATGTTCACTTTGTAACCTGAGACTTTACTGAATTCATTTATCAAATCTAGGAGTCTTTTTGAAGAGTCTAGGGTTTCTTGGTATAAGATTATATTACCTGCAAGCAGAGATAGTTTGACTTCACTTTTCCAATTTGGATGCCCTTTATTTCTTTCTCTTGCCTGAAGCTCTGGGTAGACCCTTCAATACTATGTTGAATAGGAGTGGTGAAAGTGGACATCTTTGTCTTATTTGGATTCTTAGGGGAAATGCTTTCAACTGTTCTCCATTCAGTATGATATTGGCTGGGGGTTTATCATATATGGTTTTTATTAATTTGAGGTATGTTTCTTCTATGCCTAGTTGGTTGAGGGCTTTTATTGTGAAAAGGTGCTGGATTTGGTTGAATGCTTTTTCTGTGTCTATTGAGATGATCATACAGCCTTTGTTTTTCTTCTGTTTATGTGGTGAATCACATTTAATGATTTCCATAGTTGAACCATCCTTGCATCCCTGGGGTGAAGCCCACTTAGTCATGATGGATTATTATTTCAATGTGCTGTTGAATTTGGTTTGCAAGTGGGTTTTTTGAGGATTTTTGTGTCTATGTTCATCAGGGATATTTGTCTGTAGTTTTCTTTTTTGGTTGTGTTCTTTCATGACGGTGATATAGGCTTCATAGAATGAGTTAGGGAGGATTCCCTCCTTCTTGATATTTTGGAACAGTTTCAATAAGACTAGTACCAGTTCTTGCAACATGTGGTAGGATTTGGCTATGAATCCATCTGGTCTTGGGCTTTTTTTTCTTGGAAGACTTTTTATTACTGGTCAATATTTCTACTCATTATTTATCTGTTTAGGATTTCTATGTCTTCCTGATTCAAGCTTGGGAGGTTGTGCATTTCCATGAATTTACTCATTTCCTCTAGATATTCTAGTTTGTATGTATAGGGATGTTTTCATAGTAGTCTCAGATAATCTTTTGTATTTCTCTGGCAATAGTTGTAATAATTGAGCATATTTGAATCCTCTCTCTTCTTTTTCTGATTAATCTAGCTAGTGGTCTATCAATTTTGTTTATCTTTTCAAAGAACCAACTTTTTGTTTCATTGATTCTTTGTGTTACTTTTTTGTTTTAAATTTCATTTAGTTCCATTCTAATATTTGTTATTTATTTTCTTCAGCTAGTTTTAGGTTTGGTTTGTTTTTGTTTTTCTAGTTTCTTGAGGTGTGACATTAGGTTGTCCACTTGCAATCTTTCTATCTTTTTGTTTTAAGAACTTATCACTGTAAACTTTTCTTTGAACTTTTGCTGTATCCCAGAGGTTTTAATAACTGGTGTCACTTCATTTCAAGAATTTTTTTCATTCCCATTTTGATTTCATTATTTACCCAAAGATCATTCAGGAGCAGATTGTTTAATTTCCATATATTTGTATAATTTTGAGATTTCCTCTTGGAATTGATTTCTAGTTTTATTCTGCTTTGGTCTGAGAAGATACTTGATATGATTTTGATTTTCTAAGATTTATTAAGACTTTTTTGTGGCCATTGATATGGTCTATCTTGGTGAATGTTCCATGTGCTGATGAAAAGAATGTATATTCTGCAGTTTTTGGGTAAATGTTCTGTAAATTTCTGTTAGGTCCATTTGTTCTAGAATCCAGTTCAAGATCAGTGTTTCATTATTAGCTTTCTGCCTTGATGATCTGTCTAGTGCTGTCAGTGGAATGTTGCAGTCCCACACTAATATTGTGTTCCTGTCTGTTTCTTTCCTTAGGTCTAATAGTATTTGTTTATGAATCTGGGAGCTCCAATGTTAGGTGCATGTATATTTAAGATTGCTATATCTTATTATTGAATCGTTCCTTTTGTCATTATATAGTGACCTTCTTTGTCTCTTTTTACAGTTGTTGAGTTAAAGCCTATTTTACCTGTTGTATGAATAGCTACTCCTGCTGGCTTTTGGCTCTCATTTGCCTGGAATAAAATTTCCACCCCTTTACCTTGAGTCTATAAGCATCTTTGTGAGTTAAATGCATCTATTGACGGCAGAAAATATTTAGGTTGTGTTTTTTCATCCATTCTGCTAATCTATATCTTTTAAGTGGGGCATTTAAGAAGTGAGTTTTTATAAGTGGGTTTGCACATGCATCATTTCATGTGGTCCTAACAGAAGTTTTAAGAGGGATGTTGTTATATGATTTCCATTTAAAAGATGAGAAAACTGAAGCACAGATGAGTGATGTACCCCAAATCATATGACTAGAAAATAGCAAAGATGAGATTAATGTCCAGAATGTTTGCTCTTAATATACTGTTTTTTTCAATCTTACCTCAACTGCTGAAGTGTCTACAGGACTATTTTGCTTAGGCTCTCTTCTGGCAAAAACTCTTTTAAGCCCTGTTCCAACTTCACATTCTTCCTGAAACCTTTGTTGAATTGCCATCCCCAGGCAGGTCTTTTCTCTGTGTTTCCACAGTAGTTTTTCCATGCCTCCATCATAGCACACATTATGATTAGTAATAAGTCATCCTTTCCAGGATGCTGAAAGTTGGATTATGAGCTCATCAAAGCCCTGGGAAACTTCTAATTTCTATTTCTGTCGCCAGAGCCCAACAGAGCATCAGGCACCTCCGGCACCTGGAAGGTGTTCAATCATTAGGGAACTTGAAGAGGCATCTTTGTGTGGGGATCTGTGCTGACTGCTGGGGACACACAGATGACTAGGACAGAACACATTCCCTGGCTTCCAAGCCTCCAGCTTGGTAAATGTGTGGATGCCCGAGTGTTGCTCTCTGGAATGGGTAGAAGAATGATATTTCAAAAGGATAGCTACACAGGGAGTAAGATTCTTAGATTTGGTTTGCTCTGCACCCTCAAATTTAAAAGATAAGCCAAAGAGGACTGAAAGCAATACACATGGAGGACAAATTAGATTCATAATGTAATGAAAATCCTAAGGGGGTAATGGAGTTAACCAAAGAGGAGTTCAATAAAGATATGTGCTTATAAGAACAAAGGTGGAAAATTATTTTTCGTGAATGAAAGTGATTTGTAAGTAAGGCCAACAGGAGAAGTTTACATTAATCAAGACAGAGAATGGTAAATGTGTGGACTGAAATTTTATATTGGAGAATATAGAATAGTTTTAATAATGGAGAAAATACTTTTGGCTTTCCAGGTAGTCAAGGAGAAAAAGGAAGAAGAACAATTTAAAGACATAAGCCTTTTGTGGCAATATGATAAAAGGGAAGGAGTAGGATTTAGCAATACATGAGTCATGGATATGAAGCTGAAAGGAGTTTATGAAGACATGAAAATCAAATGCTATTGAGAAATTATGAAGGAAATGAAAGAAAAGAAAGGAGACTTTTTTGTGTGTGTGGAGTGAATAATATTTTCATCATCCAGTTGGGTAAGAAGCAATGGCAATAAACACCTAGTAGAAATTACAGTATATAATATACAAGATGTATCCATAAATGCCATCAAAAGGCATTTCAATTGCCAGTCTTGCATTACTTTTCTTTTTCAACCCAAGAAGGAAAACACTCTCATTAACTATGGTAAATAACCACAGTTATTAATAAATATATAAACATATAAATATAATGTATAATTATAAGCACTGTTGTAAATAAATAACTGTGAAGAGTTGACCTGTTCCTGAAGCCAAGAACAGGTTCTTGATTCTTGTCCCTTGCCACATAGACACCGCCAAATATCTCTTTCCAGTATCTCCTTCTCATGAAGGCACTAGATTTGGAATCTGTTATTGAATTAAAAATTGAGAGAGAAGTAACGCTCTCTTTATTCACACACAACAGGACCCTGTGTATAGAAACTCCTAAGGAATACACACACATGAAAAAAACTATTAGAACAAATAAAAAAAATACGCATCAATATCTCGGGATATAAGATCAATATTCAAAAATATTTCAGTATACTAGCAATGAGCAATTCAAACTGTTCTAAAGCTGAATTTCGATGATGGTTGCAAAACTGGCTAAATTTACAAAAAATTATTGAATTGTACACTTAAAATGAGTATATTTTATGGTATGTAAAATATACCTCCATAAAGTCTTTTAAAAATTAGAGGATGTCAAAGAAGGATAAACAGATTTTTTTTTCACAAAAGGAGGATTTTACTTATTATCTATGCCCAATTTCTGTGTTTTAATTTCTGATGTCAAATACTCTGACCTTGAGGGATAGAGCCCCAGTTGGGGTATTTTCAGGTCATTTTCAGAGAAGAGATGTACCCTTGTCATAAACCTCAGGAAAGCACTGACAGGGAAGACAGAAGTTTTATAATCACATTTGATTGCTATTTATCTGCCAGAGCTGATAAGTCTGGTTACAAAACAACAGGCCAAGGTGAAGTAAAAGATAAGTCAGATATACAAGGATGGTTGTGGGATGTTAGGGTGTATATTTCCTGGGTTTGGGTGGGTTATGTCCTAAAGGGACAGGAAACTTTGTTGCTTGGAAGGAAACTTCCTCCTCAACTTCCAAGACCTACTCAGCTCCTTGGACCAGAACAGAACTCAAAACTAACGGAACATTCAGAACTATCAACACTCAACTCTCAACATCTCAGCATCTTTGCACATATAGATGGAAACAAAATCTTGAGGATCTACAAATGATCTTTGTAGAAAATGGGGTACAATTCCCACCAATGTCCCTCTGCCTTTGACTTTTTAAAGCCTTGCGCATTTATAATTCAAGTCACATTTGTAAACATAAAACATTTTCAGTAACAATTACAAGAATATTTAATACTTTTATGAATAATTTGTATTTCCTGTCTAAAAATATAAAAACCATCAGTGGAGTAAGTTTAGATTCTGGGCTCAGAAGCAACGTTTTCAGATATAATCTCCCATGTTGTGATGACTGAAATAAACAGGTGCTGAACTGGGAAAAAAAATTCTTTTTTTTTTAAGGCAGCCATGGATTTTACGAACTGATTCTATGGCATTTAGGCCTATAGCCAATTTCATTTAAGCATTGATTTGTTATGTTTTTAGCTGACTATTTCTTAGAAATGTTGAGAGACTTATGAAAAATACAGTGATCCTTTGTTATCAGTCACATTTTAGTACTCTGTTAGCCAAATATTCTGGTTTAAAGAAAATTGACTATTTGTAAAGAATAGTATTAGTAGGCAGAACAATGCCTGCTTTCATGTACTAGGTCTTGAAATAAACTCATCTTAATATTCTGCAAAGAAGTTTTAATGAGAAAACTAAAGCAACTTGCTTGTGGCTGGTCATAAGGAGCAACTTTAGAGATTTCTGATGTGCCAGGCACTGTCTTCAGCATTTTATATGCATTATGACCTTTAGTCCTCATAAAAATCTAAGGAGAAACTATGAATATTTTTGTTTTACAAATGAAGAAACAGAGATTTACTCTCAAATTACTATTGAAAGTTGTAGTAGAATCTCATCAGAGTCCACCTAGTTCCAAAGCGCATTCTTATCTCTCTTATTCGTGACATCCAGCAATTCTTCTTTGATGATAGAAGATGTATATCAAATTATCCAAGAGTGCCAATGTGAAAATGAAGTATTATAATTTCCAGGAAAAGCTAGTTAAATAAACCCTCTTT
Organism: Lepilemur ruficaudatus; assembly: GCA_963574885.1. NCBI lineage: Eukaryota > Metazoa > Chordata > Mammalia > Primates > Lepilemuridae > Lepilemur > Lepilemur ruficaudatus. The sequence goes on along the minus strand of CAUYRT010035517.1, from coordinate 30,301 downwards.
TGTCAGAAATATCATCATCATCATTGATAACAAACATCTGCTATCCCCAAAAAGAAGCCACCCAAATTTCATTAATTATATTGAGTTGTTGAAAATTCCTCATGCATGGCAAGTTAATGGTCACTTTGGATTCAAAATATGGGCTCAATAGGAGGAAGAGCAAAAGGAAACAATTCTGTGGCTTCAATGCAAAGTATGCATTGAAAAGGTAATTTATAAGAAAGGCAGACTGAATGGATTTGGGGATGAAATAATGAATGTTAAATTAGGCTTTTTAAATCTCGAATAAAGGAAATTTCATAGTGACCAAATACAATTTTGTTTCAAATTTTCTTCTTTTATGTTAGCATTTTTTAAATAGCCAGTTATTCATCTTTAGCTGGCTTCTGAAATTAAATAAATTGATTCAAAAAAGAGAGGGTTTTAAGAAGATATCTCTGTTCTTGGTGCATATTCTTCTCCATTCACAATGTCCTCATAGAGTTCGAGTGCTAAAAAGCAATTTGGGGTTGTGCCCTTTTAGGACCAGGTGAAATGTCAATTATCAAAGTAATGAGGTCAGCAGAGGGCCAAATAGCTTTTCCTTAACTAGCATGTGAAAGGAAATGTGGACAAATTAGCTGTACAACTAAAACTCCACTTTATTTGCTGCTGGGACGACATATTGCTAGAGCAAGATTCATCTTTTAAAATGGACCTCTTTGGGGTATCTTATGAAAGTTCATTTCACATTCTTGGTCATTACTATACATAATAATAAAGTTCACATGTATTTAGGGCTTACCACATGCCAATCTAGTGTTTTACACATATTATTTCATTCTCACAATAACACTGAGATATTGACTTTTTTAGGATTCATTACAGAAAAAAAGGAACCACTTTATGCAAGCTGGCATTTAATAGAGGGAATTGGGTGCTTACGAAATCACTGGAAGGGATGAAGGAATATGTTCCAGGCTGGGCTTCCAGAAGTAATTCCCATAGAAATACAAAACTGACCCACTAGAAAAGGCTTTACTTTTAAGGTCATTGGAGCTAGCAAATTCCAGAACTTGTTCTAGAGCAGGAATCCATATTTGAGAAGTTGCTGCAGGTACCACCACTGCCACTGACTTTGATACCCAGGAAGCTAGACAAGGATGCTGGACCCTGCTATGGATAAAACCTCACACCTCCAGGATTTTATTGATACTTGCCAGCAGAAAAATGGCTAAGTGAGGTGAGAGGATGGCCTCCTCACACCTGCCTTCCAAATTTCAAACAAATCCATCTAAATGACAGGACTGATATCACTGAAAAACGCAGATTTTAGCTTTCCAACCTCTGTATAAGAGGAAGGACCCTAGAAGAAAGATGGAATGTAGGATAAGCAAGGTAATCCACATTATTCCAGGTGGGTACAATTATTATCATCCTCATACCCTACCCTCCAGTTTGATAGATACGGAAACTGAGGCACAGAGAATTAAGTAGAAGGCTCAAGGTCACACCAAGACAGTCTACTATAGAACCTGTGATCTTAACCACTGGGCTTAACTGACTCCCAATAGTCAAGTTATGGTCCTTTGTACACATAGGTTAAATGAAAATCCCAGTAGCATTGTTTGCCAAAGGTGAAATATTTTTGAGTGATAAAAATATTCCAACAAGGTAAATCAGGAAAGAGCCAAGTCTCTGGTATTCTAGTGGACTCTTGCTGACCTTTAGCATACTAAACAAAATCCACTTAATCAGAGAGATCCAGCAAAGCTCTTGAATTTCACTTTTTCAGAATCTCCGTTGATTCAGGTACTATTAGATGCTATTTGAGTTGGTGTTTTGGCATGCAGAATGAAGAATATCCAGGGATCTAACTCTAAATGAATCCCTACTAATCACTAAATTCAAAAACAGATCTCAAAATTTACTATTAAATGTGACAAGGAGTCCCTTCCAGAAACAATAGAATCAGGCCTCCAGAGAGAAAGTGAAATATTTCTCATCCCTTAGCCTGGAGCTGGTGTGACAGAGACTTTGCCAAGTATTTACCCAGCCCATTTACTTTCTTCTTGGGTCCCTTTGCAGCTGGCTGAAGTTGTATAAATTCTGCCTAATTGAAGTTGGGGGACCGTGATTTAGAGTGCTTGCATACTGGTCCACTCATTCTATGACAACTTGGCTATGTGTTAACAATGGTGGAGTGAAAAGATAGAAGGAGCCTGAGCTCCTCTTGAATGACTGCCAAGCACATTGGACTGGATTGTGGGCAAGCAATACATTTTTTTCAAACTAAGCCACTGAGGTCTGGGGCTATTTGTTCCAAGAGTTAGCTGACCTTGATCTTCTGCTACAGATCTTTTGGTCAAGGAGACCCACATTTCTCAAAGTAGCCTGTGGGCAGGGGCAGGCCATGTTGGATTTGTAAAGGAGCATGCAAAAGGACATTACTCTCTAGCTAGCCTTCATTTCGTGGCTTTTTACCTTTTCTCATCAACATCATCGCACTTTTCAAAATTCATTCAAGAGTTACCATTCCCTTTGCTTCGCTTCTTCTCAGGTCAGGGCAATGAATATGGACACTGTGTTGGAGAAGAGAAAATGGAACTAAAATAGAGTCAGAGAAAAGGGACTCTACCTGTAAGTGATGGACCTATAAACTGCTTAGACAGTCCCATCGTTGGAAAAAGTAACCCCTTCCATGTGCTGAAATATGGCTGTTGGATCCACTCTCTTCTCCCTGGGGTGCGTACAAGCAGACTGGGAGGACAGCAAGGAGAGAGAGGACTTTGTGATCATTCTTCTAGGGACCTCTGGGGACTATTGGGATAGAATGCAATGGCATGATTCCTCTTCTGTGCACCAAAGCATACCAGCAGGCTAACCCAGATTTCACCTCCCTAGGAAGAAATCTCTAAAGCTCTTTAAAAGCACCATTTATGTACAATAGCAAATATGTTCATTGTAGATCACTTTTAGCTGTTCATTAAACCAAATCCCCCAGGGACATTTTATGCCAATGCTTTGGAGATTAGTCCTTGTTACTTTATGTAATTGAAAACAATAAAGCTAAGTGCCTGTTATACTCCTCTGTAATTTGAAACAGGGACTCCCAACCTCAGGTCCTATCTGCAGGCCCCTGAGTGGCCTCAGAGGTAATGATGGGAAACCATGCATTATTTTCATTATATCAGAAAACCTTAAAGAAATGGGACATTTAACTTGAAGCTGAATGAGCTAACTAAAATGCCAACTTTCTGTTTTTTGACTGAGATGACATTGGTTTAGTACAATAATTGATTGTCTCAAAGGATAATCGATTGATATTTGATTATTCCATATGATTTGAAAACTCTAAATAATAGTCATTTAATGTGTTAGATTAATACAAATGGGATAAATAAAGCACTGAATAAGAATTTAATAAAGAAGAGCCTTTCAAGAAATAGGCTCCATCTACAAAAACTTATTAACAGTTTAAGAATCTAGCCAAAATGTGGAATACAACCCAAATGTTTATCACCTAATGAATGGATAAATAGAATGTGGTATATTCATTGTCTTAGTCTGTTTTCTGCTGCTATAACAAAAACCCACAAACTGGGTAATTTATAAGAAAAGAAGTTTATTTGGCTCATGGTTCTGGAGGCTGGGAAATCCAAGACCACAAGGGGCATCTTATGGCAGAAGGCAGAAGCAAGCACAAAAGAGAGAGGCAAAAAATCAAGCCAAACTCATCCTTTTTATCAATAACTTACTCCGGAGATAACTAACCCACTCTTAAGATAATGACATTAATCCCTTCATGAAGGTGGAACTCTCATTACCCAATTCCTTAAAGGGCCCACCTCTTGATACTGTTATTATGGGGATTAAGTTTTAACGTGCAATTTGGCAGTGACATTCAAATGATAGCACACATACAATGGAATATTATTCCATAATAAGGAATAAAGAACTGCCACATACCATAACATGAATGAACCTCAAATAACATTATACTTGGTGAAAGAAGCTGATCACAAAGACCACATTAAATGATTCTATTTGTATAAAATGTCCAACAGATGCAAATCCTTAGAGACTGAAAGTAGATTGGTGATTATCTAGGGCTGGGATGTAGGAGAATGGGGAAGGACAATTAATAGGCATAAGATTTCTCTTTGAGGAGATGAAAAATTAGATTATTCTGATTGTTGCACAACTCTGTAAATATACTTCAAACAGTTTAATTGTACATTTAAACAGGTAAATTTTATCACACAAGCATAAAGTGAATATTGCAATACAGCAAGTCACCCAAATTTTTTTTGATTTTCCAGTGCATATAAAAGTTGTGTTTACACTATACTATATTAAGTGTGCAATAGCATTATGTCTAGAAACAACAATGTACATATCTTTTCTTTTCTTTTCTTTTTTTTTTTTTTTTTTGAGACAGGGTCTCACTCTATTGCTGGGGCTAGAGTACTGTGGCATCATCATAATTCATTGCAACCTCAAACTCCTGGGCTCAAGCAATTCTCCCGCCTCAGCCTCCTGAGTAGTTGGCACTACAGGCACATGCCACCACATGTGACTAATTTTTCTTTTTTTTTTTTTTTTTTTTTGGTAGAGATGGGTTCTCACTGTGATTCAGGCTGGTTTCCAACTCCTGGCCTCAAGTGATCCTCCCACCTCAGCCTCCCAAAGTGCTAGGATTATAGGCATAATCCACCATGCCCGGTCAATGTACATATCCTAATTAGAAAAATACTTTATTGCTGAAAAATGCTAATAACCATCTGAACCTTCAGCAAGTTGTATTCTTTTCGCTGGTGAAGGGCCTTTCTTCAATGTTGATGGCTGCTGACTGATCAAGGTAGTGGTTGCTGAAAGGTGAGGTGGCAGTGGCAATTTCTCAAAATAAGACAACAAAAAAGTTTGTCACATTGATTGAGTCTTCCACAAAAGATTTCTCTGTAGCATGAGATGCTGTTTCATAGCATTTTTCCCACAGTAGAACTTCTATCAAAATTGGCCAGGTGTGGTGGCTCATGTCTGTAATCCTAGCACTCTGGGAGGCCGAGGCGGCGGATCGCTCAAGGTCAGGAGTTCGAAACCAGCCTGAGCAAGAGCGAGACCCTGTCTCTACTAAAAATAGAAAGAAATTAATTGGACAACTAAAAATATAGAGAGAAAAAATTAGCCAAGCATGGTGGCGCATGCCTGTAGTCCCAGCTATTCAGGAGGCTGAGTCAGGAGGATCGCCTGAGCCCAGGAGTTCAAGGTTGCTATGAGCTAGGCTGACACCATGGCACTCTAGGGCAACAGAGTGAGTCTTAAAAAAAAAATTGGACTCAGTGCTCTCAAATCCTACCTCTGTTTTATCAATAAAGTTTATGTAATATTCTAAATCCTTTGTTCTCATTTCAACAATGCTCATGCATCTTCACCAGGAGTAGATCATCTCAAGAAACCACTTTCTTTGCTCATCCATAAGAAGCAACTCCTCATCTGTTCAAATTTTATCATCAGATGGGAGCAATTCAGTCACCTCTTCAGGCTCCACTTCTAATTCTAGTTCTCTTGGTATTTCTACCGCAGCTGCAGTGAATTCCTCCACTGAACTCCTCAAAGTCATCCATGAGGGCTGGAATCAACTTCTTCCAAACTCCTGCTAATGTTTTGGCCTCCTCCCATAAATCACAAATGTTCTTAATGGCATCTAGAATGGTTAATACTTTCCATAAGGTATTCAATACTTTGCTCAGATCCATCAGAGGAAATGCTCTCTGTGGTAGTTATAGCCATGTGAATATTTTTCTTAAATAATAAAACTTTAAAGTCAAAATTACTCCTTGATCCATAGGCTGCAGAATGGATATTGTGTTCATAAGCATGAAAACAAAACTAATATCTTTGTACTTCTCCATTAGAGTTCTGGATGACCAGGTACACTGTCAATAAGCAGTAATAATTTGAAAAAAAATCTTGTTTTCTGAACAGTAGGTCTCAATAGTGGCCTTAAAATATTCATTAAACCATGCTGTAAACAGATGTGCTACGATGCAGGCTTTGCTGGTCCACTGGTAGAGCACGAGCAGAGTAGATTTAGCATAACTTTTAAGGGCCCAAGGATTTTCAGAATGGTAAATGAGCATTGGCTTCAACTTAAAATCACCATCTGCATTAGCTCCCAAAAAGAGACTCAGCCTGTTTTTGAATCTTTGAAGCAAGACATTGACTTCTCTTTAGCTGTGCTATTCCTGGATGGCATTTTCTTCCAATGTTAGGCTGTTTTGTCTACATTAAAAATCTATTGTATTTTTAGTATACCACTTTCATCAATGATCTTAGCTAGATCTTCTGAATAACTTGCTGCCTCATCTTGACTTCATGAACTAACATCTGTTACAGCTTTCAACTTTCCTTCTGCAAGATTCCTCACCTCTCTCAGCCTTCATAGTATTGAAGAGAGTTAGGGCATTTCTCTGGACCAGGCTTTGGTTTAAGGAAATGTTGTGGCTGGTTTGATCTATCCAAATTGCTAAAACTTTCTCCATATCAGCAATAAGGCTATTTCACTTTCTTATCATTCTTGTGTTCACTGGAGTAACACTTTTTATTTCCTTCAAGAATTTTTTTTTTCCCCATTCACATTTGGCTAACTATTTTGGCACAAGAGGCCAGTTTTCTGTCTATTTGAACTTTTCCTATGCCTCACTAAGCTTAATTGTTTCTAGGTTTTGATTTAGAGTAAGAGACATGTGACTCTTCTTTTCACTGGAACAGTTAGAGGCCATTGTAGGATTATGAATTGTCCTCATTTCAATATTGTGTCTCAGGGCATAGGGAGGCCTGAGGCGAGGGAGAGAGACACAGGAATAGCTGCTTGGTGGAGCAGTCAGAACACACGCAGCAGTTGTTGATTAAGCTCATCGTCTTGTATGGATGTGGTTTGTGGTGTTCAAAAACAATCACAGTAGTGACATGAAAGATCACTAATCATAGGTCACCATAACACATATAATGGTAGTGAAAATGTTTGAAATATTTCAAGACTACCAAAATGTGACACAGAGACATGAAATGAGCACAAGCTGTTGAAAAAATGGTGCTGATAGACTTGCTTGATGCAGGGTTGCCACAAACCTTCAATTTATACAAAATGCAGTATCTGCAAAGTTCAATAAAATGAAACACAATAAGACATAGTGTGCCTGTATATATTAAATAAATTATATCTCAATAAAACTCTTACAATTTTCTGGAGTCATTAATTGAACTCCATATATTCTATTTTACTTTAACCCCAATTTGCCTGCATTAATGGAATCTAACATCCTGGGAATAAAATTGGGTTCTGGGAAAATGACAACAAAAGCAAACACAACTCTATGTCTTTCATCAGGAGAGGCTGCTAGAACTTCAGTTTCCTCTTCTACTTGTATTGGTCCTTCCTCAGCACCCTGATCTTTGCTTACAGCTGGAAGGTGTGAGATCAGACTGTGGCCAATGAGAAGCTGTTTCTCCCAGTGCTCTGTTCTTATAAAGGATCCAGGTGCTATACCTTTCTTCACTTTGCTGGGGAGAATAAGAATAAGGCCTGTGGCCCCTCAACCCCACCTGGGCCAATCCAGAGCCAATCCTTCCTTGGTGGTTTTGCCTTTTCTCTCAGCAGCCAATTTTACCTGGTACTAGATCTACACATTTGATACCTTTTCCTTTTTTCCCCCTTGAGATACTTAATACATTTCTACCAAAGTCATCAAGAGGCACAAAAACATTCTTTTCCTAATTATACATCATAAGTCAATTGTGAAAATTTCAGAAAATATATAAAAATATAAAGAAGAAAATACAGTGACAACCACCACCTGGTAATACCTTTGTTAACATTTTGGCATATTTGTTTCTAAGGTAATATATATATATATATATCTTTTTTTTTTAATGCTTGAGATCATACTGTAAATCCATTTTCATAGATTATAAGAATCATGTAACCAGTCTCCATATCGGCAATTGCTGCTAAAAAGCCTAGAGTGAAAAGTATGAAGACTTATGGGATACATGTTGTGAACAAAGTACTTCCAGCTTAATTTTATGTTTTTCTATTCAGATCTCTTCTGTCCTACTTTCCATGTTCTCTTATTTCTATATTTAATCCAATTTTGTTATGTGTTTTTCTGTAAAATACTCTAAAGGCTTTCTAAAATAAATGATTTTTCTCATCATAACCATTTTTAGGTGTTCAGTTTAGCAATATTAAGTATATTCACATTGTTGTACAACAGATCTCCAGAGCTTTTTGATCTTGAAAACCTGAAACACATTGAACTCTCCATTTTTCCCTCCCCCCACAACTACCATTCTAATCACCATTCTATTTTCTAGGAATTTCTCTACTTTAAATACCTCATATAATTAGAATCATACAGTATTTGTCTCTGTTACTGGCTTATTTCACTTAACATCACATGCTCAAGGTTTATTCATGTTGTAGCATGTGACAAGATTTTCTTTCTTTTTAAAGATGAATAATATTCTATTATAATATCCCACAGCGGTCCCCCCTTATCCATGAGGGATATATCCTAGGACCCCCTGTGTATGCCTGAAACCGTGGATAGTATCAAACCCTATATATACTGTGCTTTTTCCTATACATACATACCTATGCAAAAGTTTAATTTATAAATTAGGCACAGTAAAGGATTAACAATAACTAATAAAATAGAATAATTTTAACAATATATGGTAATAAAGTCATGTAAATGTGATCTCTCTCTCTCAAAATATGTGATTGTATGTAAATTTTTTAGACCACTATTGACTACTGGTAACTGAAACTGCAAAAAGGGAAATCACAAATAAAAGAGGACTGCTGTACAGTATTCTGTTTATTCATCCACCTGTTGATGGACATTGGGTTGCTTCCACTTTTTGGTTATTGTGAATAATGCTGCTATGAAAATGGGTGAGCAAATACCTCCGAGAACCTGTGAATCTGCTTTCAATTCTTTTAGATATATAGACAGAAGTGAGATTTCTGGATCATATTGTAGTCCCATTTTTGGTTTTTTGAGGAACCGCCGTACTGTTTTTCACAGTGGTTGTGCCATTTTTGCCAGCGCTTCTTGTTTCTGGTTTTGTTTTTGCTTTGTTTTAGAAACAGTGTCTTGCTCTCTCACCCAGTCTAGGGCACAATGGTGTGAGCACAGCTCATTGTAACCTTGAACTCCTGGGCTCAAGCAATCCTCCTGCCTCAGCTTCCAAGTAGCTAGGATTGCTGGTGCATGCCACCACATCTGGCTAATTTTTTAATTATTATTTTGTAGAGACTGGGTTTCACTATGTTGCCCAAGCTGGCCTCACACTCCTGGACTAAAGCAATCTTCTTGCCTCATTCTCCCAAAGTGCTGGAATTATGGATGTGAGCCACTGTGCCTGGCCTTTCTGGTTTTATGATAGTAGCCATCCTAATAGATGTGAGGTGATATCTCATTGTGGTTTTGATTTGTATTTCTCTAATGATTAATGATGTTAAATATAATGTCATATACATGTTGGCTATTAGTATATCACCTTTGGAGAAATGCCTGTTGAAGTCCTTTGTCCATTTTTGACAGGGTTATTTGTTTTTATTGATGTTGTTATTGTTGAGTTGTAAGAGTTCTTTATATATTCTGGATGTTAAGTTCTTATCAGATTTCTGATTTGCAAATATTTTCTCCCATTCACCTTTTCACTCTGTTGATTATGCTTTTTGATGCCCAGAGGTTTTAAAGTTTTATGTAGTCCCAGTTGTCTATTTGGGTTTTGTTTTCTGTGCTTTTGGTGTCATATCCAAGAAATAATTAATAAGTCCTATGTCATGATGATTTTCTCTTATGTTTTCTTCTAGTGTTTTATAGTTTTGGTTCTCATGTTTAGGTCTTTAAAACATTTTTACTTAATTTTCATATATAGTGCAAACTAAAGGAATAACATCATTCTTTTGCATATGGATATCTAGTTTCCTTAGTACAATTTATTGAAGAAACTGACTTTTTCCCATTGAGCAGTTTTGGAATCCTTGTCAAAGACTATTTGACCATGTATGTGAGGATATATTTCTGGCTTCTTTATTCTATTGGTCTATATTTCTATCTTTATTCTGGTACTGTACTGTTTTGATTAATGTAGCTTTCTAAAATGTTTTGAAATCAGGAAGTATGAAACTACTACCTTTTTTTTCCTCTTCAAGATTGTTTTGGTTATTTAGTGTCCTTACAGATTCCATAAGACCTTTAGGATAGAGTTTTCTATTTCTGCAAAAAAATTACCACTGGGAATTTGATAGGTATTGCATCACTTTAGGCAGTTTTGTCACCTTAACAATATTAACTCTTTCAGTCCATAAACAGGGGATATATTTCCATGAATATCTACATTTCTATGGTACTTAATGGTTATAGGAACATAATACTCCAAGGTAGCTGTTGGGGTCTAGATGCATTAACACAAAATGAGCCCAGTGTGTTTCAATAGGGGAGATATTGACATTACAGGCTGGAAAATTAGTCTGGAGAACAGTCCCAAGCAATGCAACATCTCTAGCATCTCTTGCCCCTGCCTACTGAATGTCCTCTCAATCATTGTGACAACTCAAATCTCCCCATCTAATTGTCCCTCCAGCTGTGATTCCAGCCTCATCAAGACCACAGTTGCGCCTCATTAAATCAAAACTGCAGCCCATTCTACTAAGTGAAGTATCACAAGAATGGAAAAATAAGCACCACATGTACTCACCATCAAATTGGTATCAACTGATCAACACTTAAGTATACGTATAGTAGTAATATTCTTTGGGTGTCAGGCAAATGGGAAGGGGGAGGAGGAGATGGGTATATACACACCTAATGGGTGTGATGCACACCGTCTGGGGGATAGACACACTTGAAGTTCTGACTCGGGTGGGGCAAAGGCAATATATGTAACCTAAACATTTGTATCCCCCATAATATGCTGAAATTATTTTAAAAAATTAAAAATTAAAAAAAAGTACACCCCAGTGATGACTGACAGGCTACAAATAAGAGGAGAAAAATTATGTTTATTAAACACCTATATGTGTCACAAACTTTATGTATTAGTCTCCTATAGATGCTGTAACAAATTATCACAATCTGTGTGACTTAAAACAACAGAAATGTATTCTCGCACACTTCTGGAGTCTAGAGGTCTAAAATTAAGAAGCCAGTAGGGCTGCACTCCCTTCAAAGGCTCTAGAGGAGAATCCATTCCCTGCCTCTTCCAGCGTCTAGTGGCTACTGACATTCCTTGATTTGAGGCCACTTCGCTCCAATCTCTGCCTTCATGGTCACGTGACCTTCTCTTCTTCTGTCTGTCTAATGTCTCTCTACCTCACTCTCATAAGGACATCATCATTGGATTTAGGGCCCACCCAGAAAATCCAGGATGATCTGTTCATCTCATGATCCTTAACTTAAATATGCAAAAGGCCATTTTTCCAAATAAAGTAACATCCCCAGGCTCTAAGGATTAGGATGTGGACTTACCTTTTTAGCAGCCACGGTTCAGCCCACTACACTTTACTTCCAGAATCTTGTTAAGTTTTCCAGCAATCTTGTGGTGGGGGCATTATTATCCCCTGTTCACAAGTGAAGAAATTGAAATTTAGAAAGAATGAGTACTTGGCCAAAACTTCTTGGCACATGTGAGAGCTAAGGTCACCCCAAGGCTCCCTGATGCCCATATCTGGCATTAACAGGGTCTACTCTGCGCCTGGTCACTTATATGACACTGTCCTTACCAATACCAAATAGCATCCAGCAATAGTGTTCACAGGTGATCTTGTGCACTACACTGGTCTTGACCCAAACGAGATAAAAGTGTTCTTTGCTAAAGGAACTTTCAATCTAATATAAGAAACACTATAGTTAAGCAATTAAATGTGTTCTTTTTCACAGCCAATTCCAAATAGGTATCAAATTAACCTAAATTTAGGTATATGTACAATGTTCCAAAAGCACCTTTCTTTAGCTTAGTCCAATTCATCCTCTCAACATTTGCTATCTACTATAATTTATGTTACTATATCCCTTGAAATCCTTCTTTCCCTGTTTTGGACATTTTTATTTTAGAGTAAGCATACATTTGAACTCACACCAAAAAAAGGCCTAAAGATATTCAGGCATTCTCTACAACCTGGATTATTTTTAAACCTAATTTATTGAATATTAACTCTTGTTTTGCTCTTTTCCTTTGCTTACATTTAGGTTGTTTTAAATAGCATGAAGGTTTTGCATAACTGAAATTGGTTACTTCTAAAAAAATATTTTTAAAATAAAGCTTTTTTTACAATTCAGATTTAGGAGTAGTTTGAAACAGGACCAAGGGTGCACATTTAGTCAAGCCCATAAAAGCAATCGCAAAATAAGAGAATATCATGCTGCTTTTCAAAGATAGCTGGTCCTGCAGAGGATGGGTTTTTCAACATGTATGTTATGATGTCTCAAGAGTGATACATTGTACATGGTCAAAAAAGTTGATAGTGTAGGATCAGAGTACCTTTTAAGGAAGGGATAAATTTCTTGATAATCTTGTGTGTTTATGGAAATAATATGTGTAATGAACTCACACACAAAAATAACATCTGTTATCACTGATTAGGGAAAGTTAGTGGAAATGCAAAAATTGAAATGACATTAATTTGGCCACACTGGAGAGGATGTGCAGAAGAGAACCATGTTTAGATACTTTAAAATGTAAATAGTGTTCAACAGGGAACATAGCCTCACTTCACATAATGTGTTTTCAGATAAACAAGCAGGGGAAATTTGCACTAATTCTATAGGGGCATAATTAAAAATAATTAGATAGGAAAAAACTCACTTATTTTATAAAATAACTTCAAGAAAATGCACAGATGGATTTTGCATTTTCAGAAAATGTTGAGTGTGTAGCAACAGGCTTGGGCTCTGAAATCCCTGGTGATGTAAGCTTCCTTCCTCATGTATACCCACCACTTTAAAAGAAAAAAACATTCACAATGGACTGTTTCCAGGGAAGAGAAGGTATGTGTTTAATGATCCAGTCCTTGGCAACCATCAATAGGTATGCTAGTTAAAGGCAATCAAAGAGTGTAATATACATAATGCAATACCAGGAAAATACTACTGTGGAAAGATAGATGATAGGCAGACAGATAGATACCTTATGGTAAAATAGAAAAAAGTAGGCAGAATGTCCGTCACCCTGGCTTTTGCTACAGAAATAAATAAAAACCAAATCTCAGTGCAACCACAAACATTTATTTCTTGCTCATTACATGAGGGCTGTAGGTCGACTGGGCTTGTGCCCAGCTCGGCTGGGCTCTGTGTGTCTTCTCATTCTGCGATTCAGGCTGAAGCAGCAGCCACTATTTGGGGCATGCAGTACTTATACAGGAGAGCAAAAGTTGAGGTCAAGAGAGCCAAACCACACAAGGGCATTGCAGTTTTCTCCTGGGACATGGCATTCTTCTTGTCCGCTCACATTCCATTGGCAAAGCAATTCCAAAGTCAGTGGGGCAAGGAAGTTTGTTTCACTACTAGAAAACATGACAAAGATGGAGAGGAATGAAGAACTGAGAACAAATAAGTTTATCACACCTACAATACAGAAAACAGTAAAATAATATGACCAAATGTACCTTTTTAAAGAAAACATTATGATTATTAAACACCAGCAATTCAGACAGAAAAATTCTTTAACGAGTGGTAGGTGGACCCAAATCTTATGGGGTCAGAAATATATGTAATTTTTATGATCCTCTTTAGGAAAATATGATCAAATATTACTAATACAAAATTAGAAGCTCTGCAACTTAAGTTTAATTAGCTTCAAGGTAAATTCAATTTTGCCTATAGTTTAAGTTATGTGAAAAATATCTAACTCTATTCATCAATAAAATTGTGTCAAAAATATATATCCTTCACCTCAAAATATGTATTATTACTCTTTTTAAAAAATAAAATACTTTAATTTTTAATAAACAAAGGATCAGTTATTCATCTGGACCTAAGAGCGTGATAAGATAATCTTCTGACCTCCTGAGGCCACCTGGGTCCAAAAATAGGAGGGAAGTGGGAACTCTCCCGGGGTCCTTCTCTGAAGAAACTCATGTATTCACAATTGTATTAATTTACAGATCCAAATTGGGTGCTGTTGTTAAGTATATGCTGAACTATTTCACGATGCTATTGTAATGAGTGTGTTTAATTTCGGAAAAAAATATTTGACTCCCACCCCAGAAGATGGCTAATATGTAGATGCAAGATTTTTACTCAGAATTAACACTTATTTTTTTCAGTTAACACAAAAAGTAACTTATTTACTATAAATTTTCCAGATGCCTTGATATTACTGTTGAGAATAATGGGGGGATTACGGATGATGTGGTTTTCGAGCCAGGTGAACCGAAAGAGCATAGGGTTAAACTATGGTGGGGTCCATGGAGGTGGGCCCAGACCAAGTCAGTGGGTTAAGACATAACGAAAAGTTGAAAGAAGCCAAAAAGGGCTTGCACCCCAAACCTCTATCATTCTACTCTTTACTTAGGGTGATAGGCAGAATATTTGTTCCCAAAGAAATCCACACCCTAATCTTCAGAACATGTGACTATGTTTCTTACATGGCAAAGATACTTTCTAAATATGGTTAAGGTTGTGGACCTTGAGAGGGGAAATTTATCCTGGAATGTCCAGGTGGGTCCAATCTAATCACCTGCATCCCTAAAAGCAGAAACCTCTTTCTGGTCATGGTCAGAGAAAGAGATGTGATGATAGACGGGTCAGTGGGACTGGACCTGCTAAGCTGGCCTCCAGAAAAAACGCATCCCTGCTGACACATTCATTTTAGCCTGGTGCGATTTTTACTGGACTTCTGACCAACGGAACCCTGAGGTCATAAATCTGTGTTATTTGAAGCTACTGCATTTGTGGTAATTTGTTGCTGCAGCAATGGAAAGATAATACACTTGGTGAAGCAGGGAAATGAGTCCCCCGATGACATATGCAGGTGAAGTCCTTAATCCCCTGGCATGAATGCTCCGGGAAGATCAGGTTCCCCTAAACTTCAGCCCCACGTCCTCATCTTTGACCCTCATCCAAGTTTCTGAGACTATCCCAGGTACCTGGGCTGCCACTCTGCAATGGCCCACCAAGAATTTTTTTCCACCCAGAAATTTTTTCTAGTTTCTCTCTTTCAGTTTCCTCAAGTTGTGTTTGTGAAGTGACATTTCAGATGCTCTTAGTTTGATTATTCTGCATGAGGTAAAGTGGCAAAACACACTTTGGCAACCCCATGGGTCATATTCTCCAGTGTGATCAAGCTGTTTGCAGCACATCAAGAAAATGATTTTGGATGTACATTTATTTTCTGCTGGTAGAGTGTTTGACAATTGTGTTTGACAATTTGGTTTGTTTATATTGCTGAAACAGAGATCATAAAATGTTAAGTTCTTCTATGGTCTTTGAAATATGGACATGGTTGAACTGTTAAACTGCATTCTGATAAAATCCTCTTAAACTTTGTTGTAATATGTGTCTATATTTTTGTTATTGGCTGGACAGACTACTGTGCAAAACAAGTATCTGTCAAGCTCCAAAGGGGATACTCAGGAAGAAACCACAAAAGGAGCCCTTAATTAAAAACAAAGACAAAAGTGAGTCATTTGGGGGAAGTTAGAAAAAGATACAGAATATATGCAAAGGCAAGGGATGGATTGATTCCAAAACATTGTTTAAAATAGTTTGAATGGAACTGGCTATTGACTGGAGGTGAGAAACAGTCACATAAACTATTATGAATGGTTTTCTTTGCACATAAATGTGAAGAATGGATTCAAGGAGCAGTGAAGCTGTGATAAATAAATGGACTGAAACTACTTAGGAGGAACAGGAGTTCTCCTAGAGGAAGACACTGTGAAAGACTAAAGCCATCTGCCAAATAATGGACCAGAATAATGAGTTTTGTATTAATTGACATTATAAAGTTATTCTATAATATTTTAATGTATTTTAATGCATATTCTTTTTTCAACATCAAAAGATTTAATAATGTTGACGAGTGTTTAGCATCCTCACAGAGCTTAATTTCTGGATTTCAGCTATGCATCGCTGAACAAACAGGATGTAATACTGATGGAGCATTAGCTTGCCCAGAATATTGACTGTTTATAATGTACAGTCATTAAAAGGAAGCACCAGTCTACTGACACAATTTAAATAGTAATGATTGGCAAAAGAGAAGGTTATTTGTGTTCCTAAAAATATTTATTCACATCAACTTTCTTTCCACCATAACCCAAGTAGAAGCAACAAGAATGTCTTATGTATTTCCCCTTGAGAAACAGCTAAGTGCGCTGGACTCGGTGCCAGAACACCTGGGTTCCAGTCCCCATTCCTCTGCTTCTGGCAACGGGAATGCTAGGAGCCTCCCAGAGCCTGTTTCCTACCTGAAAAACAGAGATAATGTTACCTATTTTTGTCTGATTCAAGAAATGAGGTAACATGATATAGTGCAACATGAAAATGCTTTGTAAATTTTAAAGTTCTATACATTAAAGTCCTTACATTAGGCTATTTTTTTTTAAAAAAAGAGTATATAAATCATTAAAATACTAGTTCAGCACAAATACATATTGTTATAACTTTTGGTAGGATTTTATCAAAACTTAATATAATGATAGTTTCATGATCTGATACTTGTCATCAACTTAGGTCGTATGTATTTGCAGTGATGCTCACTGCCTGTGAATCATTGGAAAATAAACATTGCCTTCTCCACAGTTTTCCCTAGAGCTAGCCCTGGTGAACTTTTCCTTTGTTTCTGAGTTCTCTTCTTAGATTTGTCATTGACAGTCAAATCATGTCTTCATTAAGGTGCTAGAACAAACCTTAAATTCAGTAATTTTTTGACCAGAAAATATTAATCATTTATTATGTGCACATTACAATACAAGATACTATTCAGTAAACTCAGAAAAATGAGCAGCTTGATTTTTTTCCCTCCTCTAAACTGACTAGCTCTTTGTCTGAATTAATCAAATCAACCAGTGAGTTTTTGGCTTCCTGTAGACACAGCTTAAATGTCACTTTCTATCTTCAAGCTGCTATTTTGAAAATTGGTGATGTGTAGGTGGAAAACACTTTATTATTTAGAAATAGAATACTATACAGTAAGGCTTATTAGATCGTTATTTTCACTTTGTAGGTTTATTTTATTTAACTTTTTATCACGGAAAATTTTAAACATGTGCATAAGCATATGGAATAGTATAATGAATCCCTGTACACCTAACCCAGTTTCGACAATTAACAACCCCAGCCAGTCTTGCTTCATCTATACTCCCACCCACCCCTCCTCTATTCCATATTATTTTGGAGCAAATAGCAGATATCCTACAATTTAATCTTTAAATATTTTAATACGTGTCTCTAAAAGATAAGGATTTTAAAAAACTAACCACAATAGCATTATCACACCCAAAATAAAATTAACAGTAATTCCTTAGTATCATCAAAGATTCAGTGTGTGTTCAAATTCCCAAATGTTTTATAATTTTTATAATTTTTTTTGCAGTAACCAAATTTTGTTTCAATCAGTAACCAAATAAGGTCCGCACATTGGGATTGGCTAATATGCCTCTTAATTCTACTTTAATCTTCAACTTTTTTGTTTTTTCTTCCTGCAATCTATTTGTTGAAGAAATTGAGTCATTTGCCCTGTGGCCTTTTCTGCAGCCTAGATTTTATGGTCTAGTAATGTGTTTTTCAGTCCTATATGTTTCTTGAATATTAGTAATTGGATCAAGATCTGTGCTTGTCAATATAATATCCACATGTAATTTATTTTTTAAAAAATAATTTTAGAATTACAGAAAAATGTGAAGATCAAACAGAATTCACACTCAATTTTCCCTATTATTAACATCATAATATGGCACATTTGTTACAATGAATAAAAAAATTTCTATATTATTATTCACTAAAATCTACACTTTATTCAGATGTTCTTAGTCCCTACCTAATGTCCTTCTCTTTTTTTTTTTTTTTTTTTTTTGAGACAAGTTCTTGCTATGTCACCAGACTGGAGTGCAGTGGCATCATCATAGCTTACTCCAACCTCAAACTCCGGAGCTCAAGCAATCCTCCTGCCTTAGCCTCCCAAAGTGCTAGGATTACAGGCATGGGCCACTGCATCCAAGCCCTAATGTCCTTTTTCTGTTTCAGCATCCCATCCAAGACACTATATTGCATTTGAAGTCATGTCTTCTTAGACTCCTTCTGGTTGTGACCGTTTTTCAGACTTTCCTTGTTTTTCATGACTTCACAGTTGTGAGGAGTACTGGTGACATATATTATAGCATATAACTCAATTGGGATTTGTCTGGTATTTTTCTTATGATTAGACTAGGGTTATGGGTTCTAAGGAGGAAGACCACAGAAGTCAAGTGCCATTTTCATCACATCCTATCACAGGTACCTACTATATCCATCACTTATCACTGCTGATAACTATGATCACTTGGCCGAGGTAGTGTTTGTCAGCCTTCTCCATTATAAAGCTACTCTGTCCTCCCTGTCCACACAGTGTCCTTTGGAAAGAAGACACCATATAAAGCCTACACTTAAGGAGTGAAGAGTTATGATTCATCACTTTTAGATGGAATATTTTCATAAATGATTTGGAATTCTTCTGCACAATAGATTTGTTTCTTCTCCCCAATTTATTTTTTATTCAATCATTTATATCAGTACGGACTCGTGGATATTTATTTCACGCTCTAGGTTATAATCCTATACTGTCATACTTTACCTTGTTGCTCAAATTGATCCCGCTTTGGCCATTAGCTCTTTCATTTGGCTCCTGTGTCCCTTTGTCATACCCTTATAATTGCATGTATGTGTGTTTTAAGGACTTTCTTACTTTCTGATACTACTGATGCTTCAAGCTCTTCACGTATATTCCTGACCCATTTCTAGAATCAGCCATTTCTCCAAGGAGTCTTGGTTCCTTTTATTGGAGAATGGTAATAGAAATGATGACCTAAGAACTAGGCTTAGGTCAAAAATAATAAAGTATTTTCAAATCCTTCTTCTTTTATTGCCATTTTATCTATTTTAAAAATTTTTAATTATTTTTGTTATAGTTATTTTTAAATTTTGATGTTTTTATAATTCCAATTTTCAAAAGTCACTTTTAATCTAAGATGTCTGCCTATACTGAATATTGAGGCTTTTATTCCAAAGCAAGTAATTTATACACACATTTTGTTTCTGTATATCTTACTATTTTCAGTGTCCGAAACTTGAATTTTTCTACATTTTGCCAATTCAATCAGTTCAAGTGGCTATTTGGTCAAGTGAAGCTAAGTGTCTGTGACCTTTGACGATTTTCTTTTTTCTTTTTAGTGAATTGACTAAATATTTTGACACCTTGTAATCACAAAGTGCCTAGAGAAAGTAGATTAAATGGCAAATATAAGAAGGAAAGATTATGTTTAGCTCTGTTTTAATTACAGTAAAATGCATTAAGGCAAATTCTTCTAGGGTAGTCTTTCTGAATAGCTAGGTAAACCAGTAAATAAACTTTTCATCATAAAATTTATGAAGTGTTTGTTAAGAGAATAAACCAGGGGAAAATTTTGTGTAATACTAGAGGAATAAAAGAAAACATCAAGGATTGTCATTTCCATATAAAACATACTAATTATATCCTTTTGATTTATTGGTTAATGATATTTTCATAGAATTTATTTTTTAAAGATGGGTTTTATTAAAATTATACATTGGGATTCTACAGTCAGGTAAATCTAGCAAAACAACTTACCAATTATTTGACACTGGGAAAGTCATTAATGTTTCTGTGTTGTTTCCTTCTCTGAAATGTAAGTTGTTAAGATAAATTGGCTTGTACATGTAAAGCACTGAACATATACACGTATGTGTAACATATCTGCATAGCGATATACACAAATAACATATAGAGAGCTCTACAAAATATGTAGAGCCCAGCCCTTCCAAATGTTCAATAACAGTTGTCTTTCTTATCTCTAATAATATTTCATTTTCTTTCTACCTATTTTAATGTTATTTTTCTTTAGTAATAGTCAATAACTTAAACATTTTGCTAATTCAGACTGACTCTAACATTCAGTGCAAATTAGTGAAATTTTCCTATAGTAAATGTTTTCTCCAAATCAATACTGTAATGGGAATATTTGAGTACATATTAATGAGTTTTTCTCTTTTACAATTCTCTTTTACAATAGTGTGTGACCTTCACACATTCTGCCCAAGGTATTAGGATTGTATTATAGCTGTAATACAGAAATAAAGATGGTTTCAATATTTAGCTTTTAATATTCAAAACAGGCATTTTGAGTCTACAGGAAAAAAAAAAAGATACTGAAATCCAGGCTTTGTCAAAAGACTAAATTTTCTAAATTTTTTTAGCTTCCTATTGACTTTGTTCATGGAAGTTTCCAAATGCCAGGGATAGACAGAATTCAGGAGATCTGAGGGGAGAGGACTTTGTAACCTGGGAAGAACATGGAGAAGGGGAAGGAGAGGTCAGCCTATTTCTTTTGGGCTAGGGATTATTTGCAGCAAAGAGAAGCAAGGTGAGGTAGGAAGTACGATCCCTACCTACCATCTCTTTAGGGCAGAAGTCCTGCCAGCAGGGGTGGTACATCGATATGTTGGGGAATCCTGAAAGCAGAGGGCCTGTGCTTTACTCCCTTTGTGGAACCCTGGGAGGAGACATGGGGTGAATGGCCCAGCAATGACAGTTGGTGGAGAGAGTTGTCTAGACCAAAGAATCTGTTCTCCTGGGTCTCGTGGCCTGAGCGTGGGGAACAGGGGATCCAGAGGTACCTGTGTGTCCTGGCCAGGGAAATGGAGATCCAGAAAGGCCCAGTGGACTGATGAGGTCCAAAAGTGAGGCAAATTGTCCAGTAGTGAGTGGCCACACGATGACACACAGGGCAAATGGGACTATCAGCAGCCAGCAGTCACACGTCCAGGGTCCAGACCAGCCACTCAACTGCAGAGACCAGTGAGAGTCCACTGAGGTCACAATCTCAAACCAGAGTTCTTTCTCACCACCCCCTCACATGACATCATGATAGTGTCTAGGAGTTGAGTAAAGCAAAGAAAAGAAAATCTTAAATAATTAGCATTTTCCCAAAAGAGATTGAGGTATCCAAAAAAGACTGTTCAAGCACAAAAAAAACTCAGTTATTGTGAATGCTTAAATGTAAAACACCTTACCTAGTAGATGAGAAAGAGTAAATCAGTTATGAGAAACAAAGTTACTAAATTTGCAACTCCACTACAAATATATTATAAAAGGATTTGAAAATGATAAATGTCTTCCTTTTCCAGGCTGCTACGAAGATTAGAGGGAACAATTGACGGGAAGCAACATTGGAAAGTGAAAGTGCTCACTGCAGCCAAAGGCTGTGGCAGCTGCGTGCCCTGCCCTGAGTGTGCTGGGAACAGGACCAACGAGCAGCAAGCACATCTCAGCTCCCAGCCAGAAGGCAAGGGCACAGACAAGAAGCCTGGTCCAGGCCAACCACAAGGCATCAGGTAGAAGAAACCAGAAGCCAAGAGCAGTAGATTCAGATGAAAAGTCGTGGAAAGGAAGCCAAGAGGCAGCAGAGGACCAGGTCTGAGCACAGCCTCCCCACACCAGGTGGCAACGTGGAGGCACGTTCTCCAAGAATAACACTGGGCCTTGATGCCTTCCTTGATTAAATATACGATGCAAAATACTGAATATCTAAAAGCAGGTTCACTAAAGGTAATGCAATAGAGGAAGGCTATTGGTCCCACAGAGGGAGCCTTGAATTAAAAAATTAAGAATCATCTTGTCAGGGTAGAGATGTAGGAGAAGGTTAAATCATAAAGCTAAACGAGTTCAGGATAATTAACTCATGGAATTTTTTTCTGTAGGTTTCAAATTGAGGAAAGAGTTTTTGCAAAACTGTTCCCAAAAAAGAGGTGGCAAAAAATATTTGGGATTCTGAGGGACTATATGTTAATTCATTCATATTTATGGTACCGGTTTCTTTGATAGGTAATAAAGAGATCTTAGCTAAGGATCTCGTGGGAAGACAGACCAGTCAATGGACATTTAAAGCAAGTGCACAATAATGGAGGAGGTATGGGAGCACAGAGAAGAATGGCTAAACGGATGTGGGGTGCCAGAGAGCCTTCCTGAAAACAGGAATGTCTAAGTTGAGACCTGAAGAAGGAATAGGTAGCAGCTAGGTGAATGAGTGGGTAAAGGTGCTCCAGGAACAGAATGTACAGAGGCCCAAAACCAGAGAGAATTGCACTTGTCACCAGATACAGACAAGTTGGTAACCAGAGCCCAGCAGGCCTGCTTCACACAGCGTGATAAAAATAATACACATTATCAGTCATTTACAACCTACGTAAGATAGGACAAGAGTCAAACCCATTGAAGAAAGAGTGAATGTCATGGAAGTTCAGAGGAAGGAAATATGTCTGTGAGTTGTGAGAGTCTAGAACAAATTCTGAGGGAAAAAGTTCAGGCTTTAGACTTTAGATTTTCATTATTTAATGGAAAATAATTCCACAGTGATCAAAAAGTTATCTCTACATGATCCTTCAAACTTATCTGTGCTCTGTAGCTCTATTGTGAGATTGTGCATATGCCATGCTTTTTAATTTTTAATGATTTTAGTCCTTAAGTTCTTTCAGTTACCAGTTTAAAAAAAGAAAAGCAAAACTAGATGCATGACTGTGTATCTCCAGATAATGTATTTATATAAACTAATAGTCATAAAAATGAGTGTCACTAGTAAAAGATCTCATAATCAAATAAAAATTTCTATAACCCCTAATGATAATGTTACACCTTAACTCTTAGGGGACAATGAGACCAGATTGTCCTATGATAGTACATTTATTTATTTTTCTTCAGGTTTTTTTCAAATTAACAAGATCTTGTTTCTTAAGAAACTAGAGCGGGTGGGGAACCTTTTCATGTTAGAAGGCCACGTTGATTTAGCTGTAATCAAATAAGGTCGCATTCAAGAAACTTTAATTAGATATGCTTAAGAATGTACAATTATTTGGGATTCTGGATTTGGGATTATAAAAATCTAACTACTATGTACTTAATAATTTCAAAAATGAAAACTATTTGTTAATTTCAGAGTTAACTAACCTTTTTACAACTTTGTTGTATCTGCTTTTTGTTGGAAAGCATTTGAATATTTGGTTGCAGCATGGAGGTACACTGTTTCAATTGATCTTTTGAAAGTGTTTTGAAAAAAGGTAGCTTTTTAATGAAATGCTTGCATTCTCTGCCATATATCATATATAGACTTAGTTTTACCTTGCAAAGATATATTCCAGTTGTTTTGATTTGACATTATATCACACAGAAATGCTGCATTCCTATAGAAATCTTTCAATAATTCACATTGATGATTCTGTTCTTCATAAAATTTAACTATCTGTTCTCACAGAGATAAAATTTTGGCTAACACCTGTCCCTGTGATAGCCAATGCACTTTAGAATGTTAGGGCAAATCCACACTGCAACTTCAGCATGTTATGAAACTGACAATATCATGTTGCATTTCCTCAAATATAGTTAACAATACTTTTAACTTGTTGCAAAGTGTCACTTAAATAGTAGTTTTAGCACAGAGATATTGCTGATGCAAGATACAATGAAAAGAAATGAGACCATCTGGATCTGTCAATACTTTTCTTATCTGTGCAATAAACCCTTCATGTTTTCCTGTCATGGAAGGTGCACCACCTGTACATACACTCACTAAATTTACCAAATTCAGTCCAACTTCATGACATTTGTCTTGAAAGTTGTTGAAGATATCTGTTCCCTGTGTTCTGTTCACAAGAGTACCCAAAGCGAATGATTCTTCCTAGCAAAGAAAATCTTCTGTTATGACTTGAATGAACTATACAACCTGAGTTTTATACTGAGTCAGTAGTATCAGTTGACTCATCCAAAGCTATTGAATAATGTATATTTTCCTTTTGAAATATTGTATAAAGTTGTTCTGTTAAGTTGAAGGCTAATTCATGCTGCCAATCAGTATGGTTTTCCTTGAAAGAGTCAGTCATCTGTACTTTTAAACATTATCAGGTGTAAGCATCCTACAACTTTAACAATACAGTCTTTCACAATTTTGACATCACTGAATGGCTTCCCTTTTTTCCTGAGTATATAAGCTACTTTGTGTTAATAAGTTGCTTCAGTGACATTATTTCCAGGTCTTATTGCTACTTGAAAGAATTGTCTTTGCTTTTGCTTTTCACCTTTTTATTCTGCAATACAACCTTTTGTGCCTCTCTCTCTAAAATATTTGCTATCTTTATGAGTGTTATAATGCTGATGAGCATTGAATTTCTTTAATGTTGCTATTGCAATGTCACAAAGCAAGCAAATCATCTTATCCTTAGCAGAAACAAGATAATATTGCAATTTCTAATCCTCATTAAAAAATCTATTTTCTTCCTTCAGCATATTCTTGGTCTTTTTTGACATGATGGGCTGTTAAGCAGACAGAATTAAAAAATACTGCTGAGCTGTGCAACCATTCACAAATTCCACTTCAAAGAGAAACACAGTGCACCGTTGTCAAAAGCTCATAACAGACTGGTGCACTTAACCCCATAAACCCTCCCCAACCAACCTCACGTGGAAATGGCGCCAATCAGGTGGGGGAAATTAGAACTAAATCCTGAGTGTAGCAGCCGTCAGTTTAGCCCTTATGGCTTACTAATGTTCTAATTGTGCTTGTCAATCTGGGAGGACTATTTCATTGAAACTTATTTTATTCTTTTGTATTTTAAATACATTCATTTTAAAAATAAAATAAAAATATAAAAGATGAACAAAGATATATTAATAAAAATAAAATAATTTATTCTGTAAAATTTGGATTCAGTCAAAAGGCTGCACTTAAGGACCTAGCAGGCCACATGTGGTTTCAAGGCCACAGGTTCTCCACCCCTGAACTGGAGAGTAGTGGTTCTCCTGCATCTGCTTAGAAATTATGATGAACCAAAATCATCATTCTTCATACAAAGAAAATAATCACAGTTTTCAATTTTCAAAAGAAGTTTTCTTTTTCTAACCCAAGAAAATCCAAATAGACTTTTCCCAGTTCTATCCAAGTGTTAATTTCTAGGCAAAGTTTTTTTTCATAAAGGCTGAATTTGGAGGAAATTTATCCTGGGGTGTGGGGGAGAGGCTATAAAAAGGAAATGATGGTATAATTTTAAGAAGAATATTTATAGTCATGTGTACTAATTTATTCTTTTAAACTGGCTCAGTATTTTGAATTGGTCTAAAATAGATCAACTCTACTAAATTTATATTGGATAATTGTTTGTTCAGCCATTACAAATGTGCAGACAGGTGGCATAACATCGTGGTTAAACACCCAGACTCAGGAACCTGACTTGTCTGGGTTCAAATCACAAACCTGCTGAATTCTTACTACATTACCCTGGGCAGATTGCTTAAACTCTCTTCATTTTCTCAATTGTGAAACAGGAATAGTACCTGTCTCAAAAATAAATTGGTACATGGAAAGCAATTAGAAAGAGGAAGCACTATGTGTTAGCCACCAGTATTACTCTGTTTTTATGAAGTGATAACTACAGGTATGCTGTTTCTTAACTTTTCTATCTAAAACTCCTGTCCTCTCCTCCCTCTTTTCTCTCTCCCTTCTCCTACACTAACTTTCATTTTCATGGCCATTCTCCATTGCCTAACACAGTGTCTTCACAAGGTGCACAATAACTGTTGAATCAATGAATGCATCAAACTCCTATTTCTTTTTTAAGTCCCCCAAGAACTATCCCTGGCCCTCTGATCCTCTCCTGTAGTATTAATAGAAAGTGTGCCCTTTTCCTTGCTCCCATAGTTCTTATAAATAACCTATCTCTGCAGCTAGCACATTGGAATGAGTTGATCTGTATATGACTCTTTCTTTTCTCCAGGTTTCTTCAAATTCATCTGATCTTATTTCTTACTTAGGAATTACTATGAACCAGAATCTGTGAGCTTCTTGAGAGTAGTGGCTCTCACCTGCATCCCCTAATGCTTGGTAAATGACTCAGTGAATGAACAAACTCATCCCAACTCTTCAGCAGGGGCAGGATATTCTTTTGCCAGTAGTCATCCTCCAGGAATTGTAAGCACAGAGCCAGTGGCTCCTCTAGATAGTGGCCTGACTTGGGAAAGGGTGGCAGAAACCAATAGAAGAAAATTCTACCTGCTGTCACCAAACCACAGAATAAATACTGAACTTATTGTACTCTAACACCTTCATTTTACAAATGAAGAAACTAAACCCTAAAAAGGGCTCACTTTGCTAGTAAGTAACAACTACCACATTAGAGAAACAACTGGGAATACAGTCTAGGTCTCCTTGCTTTTAGTCTATACTTGAAATTCAAGTGCAAAGAGATTATCTGTATAAGGTTTGCATATTCCATAGAAAGCTTAGCAGTAACAAGTGGATGAAGGAGGGAAATAGGATAAATAAGAAATGTCCTCATTTTTCTTATTCGTTGTTTTTAATGAAAGCCTTGCAACTTACAGTATCCTCCCATATAAATGTTTTAACTATTAATGATCAAAGCCATGGTAGCAATTGCAAATGACTATTATGATAGTTACTGTATCCTACATTTTAGAATCTAAGACCACATACCGCTTTTGCTTGCCCCAGAATGTTTTCCGCTTTTTGGTAACCACACTTCACTTTTCCTTTGGGAATCTGTGTCTTCCCAACTGCAGACCTTCTCTGTGGTAACTTCAGTGACAATGTCCATTCCTCCCCAGTCAAGTCATGGTTTCATAAACCTGGATAGGTGGGTCAGGGTCTCTTCTAGAAATCTGAATCCTGAGCAGAGTGATGCTGAGACAGAAAATGGCTCATGCAGATTCATTCCAATGAGCTTTCTGAGGACATGGTCACTGATTCCTCCTACCTAGATCTGTAGAACTACTCTAGGACCTGCCCTTCCTGGGGTTACTCATCAACTTCCCCTTTGATTCTGTGAACTAATCCATATCCTTCCAACAAATTTCTTTTCTGTTTAATTAGGAAGAGCTTGTTTTCATTACTTGCA
The DNA here is from genome assembly GCA_963574885.1 of Lepilemur ruficaudatus. NCBI lineage: Eukaryota > Metazoa > Chordata > Mammalia > Primates > Lepilemuridae > Lepilemur > Lepilemur ruficaudatus. Next base: position 3,134 of record CAUYRT010035517.1, on the reverse strand, counting down.
ATCAAACACTAGTAGCGGTTGGACTTGCAAGTTCCAATTTAGTTATGATTTGTGGGTACAAATCCAACTAGCAGAAATAAATACGGAAAAAATTTTGTGTATGTATGTTTGTGTGTGTTACTTACTAAATATATAACTGTGCAAAAGGAAACAGACTTAGCATTACAATACATACATAGGGAAAACAGGCCAACGTCGATTTTACCATGGAAATCTATGTCTTAAGATGATCTCGAATTTTAGTTACTCAAATGTGAGCTTTCCTTGCATATTTAAAGTCGTCATAACTCTTTTATAAAAATATACCATGCAATATTAAAGGTATACATTTTTAAATTTAACTTCTTTGTTAGCTGACCTGATATATATGTCCCTTATAATTTAATATTTAAATTAGACTGGTTCATTTATGTAGGTAATAGTAAACCAATAAAACAAATCAAATTCATAAATTAGAGAAACTAATATGTAATTGTAGCATAATTTACCAACATTTGTTATGTTAAGCTACAAATACATTATATTTTATGAGTATATAGGTATACGCAAAATTCTGTGTAAATATGTTAATGATTTCTCCATAAACTGTAGCTGTTCTTCAACTTTAAATTACACTTAATAAATGAAACTAGAAAGTTCATAAAAGGTGTTCATTTAAAATATTTATGAAAAATCCTTAAAAATTAGCCCAAAAGAATAATCATCTGTGTTCTTTCTGAAAAATAATTATTTTTTGGAAGAATATTACATAAAAATTCTCAATAAATATTTGGGAATTTTTTTTTCTCTTATCCGTCTCTTGTTTTGACTGTAAAGTTTTAAAAGGTGTGATCTATTTAGCTCTTTCTAGGGTGAATGTATATTTTGCAGGCAGAATGTTACAATCAAGCACTGGAAATAATTCTGATACAGTATTTAGAATGGTAGCAAAAAGTTACCTAAAAATTTATTAAGAAGTCTTTACAATACCTGTAATACACATTTTGTACAATACATGTACATGTGTTCTAAACAATTTTCTAGATGTTAACATGTTAGCTTTCCCCTATACTTGGTACTCTTAAATTTTAAAAAAATGCATGCAAAGCCAATGCTAATTTTTATTTCTTCCTCAGTATAGCAGCTATTTATGTAATATTTACACCTAAGCAAAAAGATAAAAGAGGCATGTGGCTTCTTTTATTTGAGGTTGTTTTCCATTGCTTTTCACATCCTGACCTGTGTAGAATAGGCTAAGACACTGACCTTCAGCAAGTGTTGACATTGAGGTTATACGTATATTATTATTTAGCAAGCCCTCTCTACTAACACTCAATAAACGGGTTTTCATAGGTTGGAAAAATCTTTAAGAGAACAGTCCTGGTTTCCTTAAATTCTGAGTTTCTTGGTTTATAGAAACTACTATCTATAAGGGATTTTCAAAAACTTTATAAAAATGTATGTTATGAAAAAACAACGCATGAATTTCAAAATTTTTTTTTGCGCCAAAATAAACTCATACTAACTTGTCATGACATGTCTGAACAGGATCTAGTTTGAGTCACTAAGAGGAATAAGACTCAGTTTGAAAAGAGCCCATATCAGAACAACATGAACTCTGCTAAAATTGAAGCAGGAATGAACATCAAATTTATAGTGAAGCTTGGGTGGAAGAATGGTGAAATCACTGATACTTTATGAAAAGTATGTCCCAAAGAAATTGGGAGTTTACAAATGAATAACTTGTTTTAAGAAGGGACAAGATAATGTCAAAGATGAAGCCCACAGAAGCAGGTCTTCCATGTCAATTTTCAAGGAAAAAAATTAATCTCATTCATGTCTTAATTGAAGAGGACTGATGATGAACAGAGCAAACAATAGCCTACACCACAGACATCTCAACTGGTTCAGTTTACACAATTCTGACTGAAAAATTAAAATTGTACAAATTTTCCACTTGATGGGTGCCAAAACTTTTGCACATAGATCAGCTGCAGACAAGAGTAGACCTTTCAATAGAAATTTTAAACAAGTGGGATCAAGATCCTGAAGCATTTCCTCAAAAAATTGTAACTGGAGATAAAACATGCCTTCGCCAGTATAATCCTGAAGCCAAAGCACAATCAAAGCAGTGGCTACCAAGAGGTGGCAGTGGTTCAGCCAAGCAAAAGTGGCCTGATCAAAGCAAAGGACGTGGCAACAGTGTTTTGGGATGCTCAAGGCATTTTGCCTGTTGACTTTCTACAGGCCGAAGAATGACAAAAATCTGCTTATTGTGAGAATGTTTTGAGAAGTTTAGTCAACGCTTTAGTAGAAAAATGTCTCTTTTCTGGAAAACTTCACCAGAGAGTCCTTCTCCACTACAACAATGCTCCTGCTCATTCTTCTCATCAAACAAGGGCAATTTTGCCAGAGTTTCAATAAGAAATCATTAGACAGCCACACTACAGTCCTGATTTGGCTCCAACGAGAACTTTTGTTTCTTAATCTTAAAAAAATCTTTAAAGGGCATCCATTTTTTCTTCAGTTAATAATGTAAAAAAAGACTTCATTGAAATCTATAAATGCCCAGGACCCTCTGTTCTTTAGGAATGGAGTAAATGGCTTGTACCATCGCTTACAAAAGTGTCTTGAACTTAATGGAACTTATGCTGAGAAACAGAATTGACATTCTTTATTTTTATCTTTTAATCCCATTTTGCATGAACTTTTTGAAGTCCCCACATATTAGTGTATCTGGGACTCATTCCTGCTCCACAATGTCACTACTACAACTGTATCCACTTTACTAGTAAAGAACAGAGTCTCTATGACATACACATTATTGCCTTGCCTTGCTTAGTAGGAGCCACTCATATATACCAAAGAAAAAACAAGTATTTTTATCCCTTTGAATACTCCTCTCAGACCCAGAGAGAAGATAATTTTTTTCACTCATTTCAAATATTAATACATTCTTCAATACTGGTCTAGGATTAACTATTTCTCAGAAAACTTACATTGGAAAAATTATTTTTCTTCAAGAGGAAATGATATTCCAATAGCCTTAACAACTTAATGCCCAAAATTCTACCAGAGGTACATTTCCCAGTTTTTCCCACTGTTACTTTATTATATGGTTATTTATGTCTATGTCACTCTTGCCTATTAGATTG
>CAUYRT010035516.1:0-52813 GCA_963574885.1 Lepilemur ruficaudatus | reverse complement strand
TTAAAATGATCTCTTTCTAGGTCTTTGTAGTAAGTACTCTCAAGTGGTGCTGACCGTGGCTTTTATTGATAGGTGGCCTACTCCAGGTGCAAAATCACTGGAATGGAAATAAGTCCTGCATTCATGTCTCAGCTCATTTGTTAAAATTTGTTGCGTGACTCCATAAAGTTACTTGATTTCACTGGGACTACTTTTATATATCTATTAAATGGAGTAATAAAATAATTCCTTTTGCCTTGATTGTCTTAATTACACTATAAAAGATAGTAGCCAAACAGGCAGAATTATTTTTCTTTCTGTGAAGGTAGGTGGGCTTCGCAGTTGGAAGAAGGGCTGAGATGAGGAAGTTTTCACTGTAGAGTATACTAACCTCATATAGTTATCATCTGTAAGGATGAGATAGAGAATGATGCAATTTATCTTTGTGTGACATCAGATGCCTCTGAGTTTGCTGAGAATTATAGGAGTGAGAAATTTAGCGAATGTAATGAAAAATAACCTTGCTTTGACTAAAAGGATACATTAGAATATTACCCATATCCACTAAGAGATAAATGTATTTATATAACTAAACAAAAGATGAAACATATTTATGAAATGTTTTAAGATTGATTAATTTTCACATATATCTGTAATACATTGATCAAACATAGAGCATTTCTTACATGCTATCTCTGTAGAATTTGCTTAGTTTGATGCCAAGGAATGTCAAATGTAGGGCCATTCTAAAATAATTGAACATTTCAAAAACTTATTACATATAAATATAAATATTAAATATTAATATGCACCAAATTTCAAAGCTACCAATATATTTCTCAGTTTTGTTTGTTGGAATTGCTGGACTTAGTTTTGCAATTCAATGCAAGGATCGTTTTAGGTACAACAAAAGTGGGTAAAACCTCCTCCAGATTAAAACATCACATTTATCATTGGGACAAAGAGATGAAGCAGACAGAATGTATCTGAAAAAGAACAAGCTTAGGATGCTCAAGTGTCTCTCAGGAAGCTGTGCATCAAATTTGTGTTGCCATTCAGGGAGGTCCCCCCCAAATCGACAGTGAATGTGTGCTATGTGCTAGGCAATCTTCAGATTGATCTCTGGTGCCCTCTCTTATGCAGCCTCATTGACCACACCTGTAGCAGGCTTTGAAGGGTCAGAAAAGACCAAAGGATACAAATTCTACTGAAATTTTCTGAGTTTAATGGAAAATTAAAATATTTTTCAGGTCACATCCTCTTCAGTTATAAGGTTGCATTTTCTGTATGCAGAAATGTCAGTCATCATCATGCCAATTTAGGACACAGAAAAACCAATCTGTGTTTGATCAAATTAAAGGTTCTCCAAAACTTAATATTTTCCTTGTTTGCCATATGAAACATAGGAATCTTTCTGGACTATACATTTTGCTAAAGACATGATAACCAGAATCATGTAACTAGATAAATAACTATAGTTTTTCTCACTCTCACAATGTCATGGACGACTTCATTTTCCATGAGGTTAGGGCTCTGCCTCACTTCCTCACACCATGGAGGTTTTTAATGAACCTTCCAAGTTACTAGATTAAGCAGGTTGTTCAAAATTTTTCCTTCTCTGGAGCAGAGATGTCTAGATAGAATATCATGAAATTCAGTCTTATGGGGGTGATAAGAACCTTATGCCACCACTACCTCATAGCATTGAGGCAGTACAAAAATCAATCATAGCTGTTTTTTCTACCATTAACAGTGATGTGAAACACATGGACTGAGACAAAATTCTTTACAGGTTGATTGATGTCATGTGACCCTAAGAGAACATTTTAATCATTTTAAGATTGTAGCAATAATGGTGATACTTGCTACTTCACCAATTGGTTTTCATTACATGTTCATGCATAAACTCTGTAATATAATTATGTATAACTACTGGGTTTTTATATTACTCTTAAGTATTTGTATTGCTTATTAAAATTTTTGGAAGGTGACAAAAAGTGTTGGCTTTAATTAGAACAATAAATGATAGGTATTTACCTATCAGACTTCAGTCATGTTGCTTCTCATTCTCTTCCTGCCTTCCAGAGTTGCCTTCTTCTTTCTGTTAATTATAGCTCTTTCCAAACTTCTAAATGTGGAAAATCATGCAGGCTTAGTTTTTGGATTTTTGAGAGTCATTCTCCAAATTCTCTTCTCATCCAGTTATATGAATTTAATCTCTGTGTAGATTACTTTAACATTTTTATCTTAAGATCTCTCTGCTGACATGCAGTCCCGTATCATTTAAATTTTCTGCCACTTAGTACGTTCATGTCCCCTCATCATCTCACCTTCAGAAAGTCCAGAATGAATTTACTAGTGTCTATTAAAAAGTCTGTTATTTTTCTTGATGTCTCTGCTTTTTCCTTAAGCCAATAAGATCTAAAATACTGCACATATTTTTTATTATTATAATTTCATAACAAATATTTTTTTAAAAATTATTCCTAAAGTGTTTTAGGATCTCAAAAATTTGAGGGTGTCGGCCCAATCTGGGCTAGCTTATGATTTCTTCTTAATAAGACAGGAATTCAGTATGCTGAATGGCAGATCTCTCAAGGGTTTCACGTGACCTTTAATGCCAGTCAAATGCAATGTCCACCAAGGCTTAGATGTAACTGCCACTGCTCTTGGCCCTCCACCTAAAGGAGGACTCTTCTTCACTGTTCAGAGGGCCCCAGGCCACAGAAATAGAGTAGCTCCTCTGTGATTGAATCAGTCCAAAGGTAGGTGGCCAACAGTTATAGATGATCTTCAGCGAAGAAAAGGATGTTCTATTAACATTTCCTGTTTTTTTTTCCTAGAGTAGAAAATTTAGAATTATAGTGAAATTTATTTTAACTTTTTTTTTTTTTTGATTATAGGGATAAAAATGTTTTCTTCCTGATCTACTTTTGGAAACTTAAATGTCCAAAGGAAAAGAAGGTAAGATACCTAAGCAAGAGGATTAGTTGCTGTTTCTCATTAATCCTAATAAAGACTTGCGCATGTGTCTCATTGTGTCTCTAGGAGATGTTGTGTCACTTTCTTAAGAAAAACAATTGTCATCTATGACTGTTTTTCTATCCCCATGAAAGTTTTTTAAACAATTTAAATAGCCAGTATCTAGGAGTTTGGGCCACCTTAGGGCATTTTCCCAAGTATCTTCAATAACATTATCATGTTTGTGCTCTTTCCACTCTGATTGCTATTGCAATCTATAAACCATTTCCAAATTTTCTTGTGACTGCCCTCTTCCACTGTTTTACTGCACTAATGTTTTCAAATAGTACTTGAAAAATATACTTCTAGCCTCAAAATTTTTCAGTACCTCTGACCTTCCTACATTCTTAGATTGGCAATCAGAACTCTCTAAATTGTGACCCTATCTTTCCTAAGATTTTATTTCTACTTTCCTAAACTCTTAACTTTCACCAGTGTAACCAATTCTCTTTCCTGACATACTCATTGCATTCCTTCTTCCTATCATGTCATTAGCTTTATATGTTTAACCCTTAATTTATTAGAATGCAAAATGTATAAAGATTAGTTGAAGTAAATAAAGTACTTCAACTAATCATTAAATAATTGGGCAATAGTAAATATGTTTTATGCTTTCTAGTGTTTTCTGAAATAAACACAGCACACTTTATCCTTGGCTAATATTTGTTTATTAGTAGATCAGTATTTTGAAAAATTACAGATGGCTTTTTCTCAGGAATAGAAAATTAGAGCATATTTTTTCCTACTGTATTTATTGTATGTTTATTTTTACAACAAACATAAAAAAGGGCAAGGGAAAAGTAAGGTTTTTTAATCTTGCAATTTGGTATCTTTTCAATTAACAAGTTATGAGTATATTTGCATCTTCTCCTTGTGACAATACAAAAACTTTGCTTAAATTTGATCTCTATATGCTTGTTAATTTAAACAAATGGTATAAGTACAAATGGTATATGTACAAATGGTATGAGTACATCCTTGTCTTTTTATATGTATTGCTTTTTTATTTCAGAATATTATGGGGCTACAGATGTTTAGGTTCCATGTATTGCCTTTGCACCACCCGATTCAGAGCTACCAGTGTGTGCAGCCCTCAAATAGTGCGCACTGCACCCATTAGGTGTGAATTTACCATCCCTTCCACCCGCCTCCCACCTGTCCAACACCCAATGAATGTTACTTCCATATGTCTCTTTATTTTTAGAAGCACATTTTATACCTTTGCTCTCCCGGTTGGCAAGCTTGTGGGATTTTTTTTTTTCTTGCTTTGGCCATCAATTGAGCAGGTCTGCCTCTATCTTATATAGATCCTTAAATAGGTAATATTGAGATTTTTTCCTTACCTGCCAAAATAACCATAAAGGTTTTTTTTTCTTAACTCTGATCATGATCTCTATCTGGTTTTATGTCGTAAAAATTAAAAGTTGATACTAATTTTTTTGTTCTTCATAGGCTAATCCCTAAAATAATGATCTGAATATAAATCATATTCATATAAGCCACATCTTCATTTCTTACTTAGATTATACATTTCCAATGGTAAAAAGATTTTACGGATGAGCAAATAGGTCTTTTATTAGGTCAAATAAAGATAATGATAGGAAATATGAATGTAACCTAAATTTTGGATACCTTAATAAATAAAAAGCAGATTGGCTGCTTAGAAGACCTGGATCATCTCCATTATTTGATTTTAAAGGGCAGCAAAACAGTAATGTGTGATCACTTTGAAGGTTATATGAGAAAATACTAGCAATGTGCTGTTATGGAGGCTAACAGTCAATTTCTGAGCTTATGTGGTTCATAAGATTTTATTACAAGTGTTTAAAAAGACAGTATGTGATTTTATGAAAGAAGCTATGCTCTTGAAGGGTTGATTCTAGTGTTTCTTCTATTGTACCTATGAAACACTTTTGATTGTCATGTGTAATATAAGGACATTTGACAGAATGCTTGATGTGTTTTTAATTTGAGTAATCTTATGCCAAAAGGTTCTTTTCTTCCAAATTAATTATTTCCTATTTAGTATTATCAAATGCCTATAATATGTCTAAATCTAATGAGATAGTGTAAATTATTACACTATTCCTCAGAGGGTGGTTGTCTTCTCTCCTGTAATGCAATCACTATAGTATTATCCAAATTTAAGATTCATGGTCTTCATTCAAGAACTTCTGAATGGAAAATCTTGAGATAAAAATTGGGAATTTGCCTTTTTAAGAAATAATCCAGATGATTCCTTTGCACATTAAAGTTTGAGAATGACTTTACTGGGTTGTGATTAAAGCATGGGTCATTTGAATCATAAATCTTGATTAGACTCCCAGCCATTATAAACTTGTCCTTTTTATTGGGCAAATTAACCTCTTTATGCTTCAGTTTCCTTGGTACATGTAATCTCAGTTTAAGATTATTCATTGAGATTATTCAAACTATTTTTATGAGGATTAAGGAGGCAAAACAATGTAGAGCTAAATGGTTTCTAGAATATTTTAATACTTAATAGGACCTGAGATCCATGTTAACTAGCAAGAATGTAATGATCAACTAAATATACCAATATCCTTTTATCTGGATTTTTAAAACCCAGTGGAATTTTCAAATCTAGTAAGAACTTGCAAATATTACCTGTTGTACTGATAATGATGATGATGACAACTGAGGCCTACAAAGCTAGAGGAAAAGTAGAAACTAAAGTAAGACCAACTGCTGTCAGAAAACTACTGTCTAAAGGAGGAGAATGACAGAGGCAGAGAGACGAATATGGCTGAGCTCCATCTGTTTCCTCTGTGCTTTATACCTCATAAGCTTCTGGAAATCCCCACTTCCCTTTAAATTGCTGTTTGTATTATATTAAAAGGCTGTATCTCATCACAGTGGCCCAGCAATGACAGACTTGGATCATGCATTCATACTTTAGGAAAAAATATGCATGCATCCTAAGAGTTTTAAGTCTAATAAGTATATGACTGTTATTTGTTAAAAAAGAAATGATGCTTTATCTTCATTTTACTCTTCATAATTTCCTCTTTATTACTTTTCTACTCCAATGTTTGCCCCCAAAAATGGGAGTTATCCAATGAATTCAGTGATGAATAATAGAAACCAGATCTTCACTGTCATAAGATTTATATTCCAGTGGCCAGAGGTCAGGATAACACAGATGGTAAGTGAATATACACACAAATAAATGAACAAGTAAGCAAAGAATAATTTAGATAATGATAAATACTAAGAACAAAATGAGACAAGGTGATGCCATTGAAAGTGACAGTGTGAGCTACTTTAGAATAGAGCGCCAGGAAAGGATTCTGAGTAGGCGATGTGCTCAAAGAAATGAATTCATTGAAGAAGTTAGTCATTCAAAGGAATGGCAAAGGGCATTTTTAGGCATACAATAAAACCCAACAGTGAAAATAATTTTGTATTATGTGAAGAAAGCAAGAGTGACTACAGTAAAGTGAGCAAGTAGTTCCAAGATTGGTCTAAGAGGTAGTTAAGCACCATGTTATGTTGGTCTTGAAGGCTATCATGAGGGTTTTTTTATTATTATTGTTCCAAGGATAAAACATAGCCTTTGGAGAATTGAACAACATGAATGGAGCAACATGATCTGGTTTATGCTTTTGAATGTAGAATCTGGCAGCTGTGAAAATGGTGGAATATAGTTAGGCAAGAATGGAGATGACAATGACATTAGGATACTATTGCAATAATCTAGGTGCAAGATAATGGTATTGTGAGCTTTGGTTTAACAGTGGTGGTTGAATTACAGACATATTTTGGAGGCAAAGCCAAGGAAATTTACTAATGGATTGCGTGTGTCCTGTGAGGGGAAGTGAAGAATAAATGACAATGCTCAATTTGGGCAATAAACAAATGATTCAGTAGAACGATGTATTTATTGTTATAACGGAGGTTTAGGAGAGTAGTTTTGATACTTTACACCTAAAAAGTCTGGAGCTCAGTACTGAGCAAAAGATAAATTTGAATGTCATCCATACATAGGATGCAATTAAAGTTATGAGACTTGATGAGATCATCTAGTTAGAGAGTTTACTAGAAGAGGAAAACATCTGGAGCACGATGATATTTACATGTCTGGTAGAGGAGAAGCCACCAAAGGACACTTTGAAAGGAGGATAATGTAGTAGGAAGAAAAGCAGACATCTTGGGTATACTTTAAGCTAAAGAAAAAGTGTGTCTCAAGAAGGAATAGTGATCACTTAACGTTAAATGCTGCTAGAAGTCAAGTAAAATAGGGCAGTGAATTGACCACTCACTTTGATCATTTGTTATCTTGAAAATAGCATTTTCATTGGCACTCCATGGAGAAAGGCCTCCTTGGAGTAGGCTGAGAGAGAATGGGAAGTTAAGAAAGAGCAATAAAAATAGACAACTCTTTTGTGGAAGTTTTGCTTGAACAAGGAACAGAAAAATGGGGCAGTGACTATTCCCCATAATATGGAGCAAAATATGGAATCATGTGATGGTTTGCTTTTTTAAAAAAAGATCTTTTTAAGACATGTTGCATACCACTAGAATCACCCAATGGGAAGAAAAAGAGAATTTGCTGTTGCAACAAGAGAGAAAACATAATTTCAGAAGCTATCTCCTTGAGAAAAATAAATAGGGATTGAATCCAGGACACAGATGCAAGGACAGGCTAAATGAAACCATAGACTTGTCTTCTATCAGAATAAGAATTATATGAGATAGAAGCAGGTAGGTTGATGGAGTTATGTAGGTCTTGTCCAGATGTTCACTCTAAAGATATATTAGCACGTATAGTGTGAGGGAATATGAACAAGAAATTATTCCTGCCTTTAAAGAGCTTATAATCAAGTAAATACCATCATAATTATTTAAATTTTTATTGCACATGATAATCATCAATAATATTTTAAATACAATTTTTGACAATTTTACCTCCAGCAAGATGTTATTTTTTGGACTCTGCACTTTGATGGTTTGCCTCATCACAGTTACCCACTCTTGTAGTCATATGTTTGCGAGATGTTGGAATAGACTAATACTGCCTGTCATTTTTTTGACACCATTTAAATCATAGCAATGGTTTAATAGTTTCCCTAAAATGATGCTATCATTAATTCATTTTCTCAATGAGCAGTTTCTTTTCTAGAGAATACATTGTGTTTAAAGGATATGGAATGTTTGTGTATGAATAAATGAGAGTTATCTCTCCTTATATGAAAATCAGTGGTCTATTTTAACTCAAATAAGAACAAATAAAAAAAACTCCCTGTGATCATGGTTAGTAGCATAGCCTTGAAACAAGGCAGATCCAACTTCTTCCCAGCTTTCCCAAACCATCTAAACTTGGGAAAGTTTTTAATCTCTCTTTCTTAACTTGCTCATCTGCAAATAAGGATAGTACCTCCCTCTCTCATTAAGGTAATATTTGATGATGAATAAGATAATATTTGCAAAGCATCAAATTCAATCAGTGACTGGTATATGGCAATCATTTCATTTTAACTTCTATGATTATTAACATCACTACTACTAGAAAATATGAATGCTTATTACCTATCATGCCATTAAAGATTTAATTAGCTTAATTAAATCTTATGACTGTATATAGATATCACTTTGCCAAAAAAAAAAAGAAAAGAAAAGAAAAGAAAAAGAAATCAAGTGATTTTATGAAGATTACTTAACTAGTAAGTGGCCAAGCACATGCAGAGTTCAAACCCTGGAAATTTGGCTCCAAAGCCCAAGTTATGCCTCTACACTCTACTGGATCTCAACACTACTATTCATGAATAAAGATATTCCTTATCCTTTGTCCTGTTAAAACAAGATATTTTTAGTAGCCTTTGATCCCTATAACAATTTTCCTAAAGATAACTGTAGCAATGAGTATGTTAGCTATTTCTTTGTTCTGATGAGATCTTTCCTATTTCTGGGGGAAAGAAAGGATGTTTCAGCATTCTAGGAACCTCCAACTTTGCATAGGAAGCAATGGTAGAAGTAATGATCCCAATTCTACCAGAAATTATTCAAAAGGTTATTAAATTATATACTATAAAAGAAAAAGAATAAAACATAAAGGATAGCTCTTATCTTCCAGAGAGAATACTTAATTTTCCCATCTGAAGTAATGTGATCTCAACTACTTATGAGTCTCATTTTATTGGTATTTCATTCATTCTTATAAGTCAATAAAAAGACAACACCTCATGCTTTCTGCATGACATTATTATTTATAGATTATGTGTTCTTTCTATTCTCATTTCATCACAGTAATTGCAAGAGTCCAGATTTACCAATAAGAGAGCGGTCTTGATTCTCTTCAGAGCTTTTTCCCTATGTCTAAGGCACTCCAACTGTCTCAGTAATATAGTTGACATAAATACTTTAACTCAAAACCCTCTGAATAAATGTGCCACCTTGGCACCATGTGATTGAAAACATTGTGTGGTATTGAGGCATGGAATTGGATTTAACATCGATTAGAATTAGAGAAGTGATCTTTTCTCTTCCAGACAGGAATGCCTGAGGTGCCCCTGAAAATTTTTTTTTTCAAAATATTAAGGGGATATAAATGTTTTTGTTACATGGATAGCTTTTGTAATGCTTACGTTAGGATTGCTAGTGTAATTTCCACAATCAAAAGGTACTCACATAAACACATTCCCTTTGACTTTCCTGAAAAGGTACTAATATACTGATCATTAAATAGTGTTAAGACAAATCAATCTTGTAGACTTTTGGGTCAAATCTTGACTCCATCAATTGTAACTTATGTGATTCTGTAGCCTTAAAATCAACTTATATTTCATATTGTTGTGAGTATGAGGTGAGATACCAGATAGAACATATTTGACATCCTTTTTAGAATACTGGACCAATCAATAGTAGTAATAGTCATAGGTATCAGTTAGAATACTTTTATCTGCAAGTAACCTAAAACTCAAACTAAATCAAATTCTAAGGAAACAAAGAGGGCTGACTAAGTCTGATGACTCTTGTGCTGTGCTATGTCTATGGAGTTTTTTCCACTGTGTCCTTCTTTCTCATTTGGCTTTATCAGGAGGCAGATTATTAGAAAAAAAAGGCTCTTGTAAACCACGCTTCACATTCTCACACCACGATGTCCAGAGAAAGAGGGAATCTATCTTTCCTCTTTGTATAAGTGCAAATCAACTTGCCATGGAACTTTTTGGCCTGAATTGAGTAATCTGTTCATTTATAAGCATTCCTGGTGGCTAGAGAAATGTCATGAACTGATTGGCTTGGGCCTAGAGCCAATCACTGTAGCAGGAAGGGTGGTGGTTATCCTTTGACCAAAAGGTCAGGGATAGAAATCTGAAACCAAAAGAGGGTACTTTTCAGGAGAGGGAAAGCCAAAGATAGGTGCAGGAAAGGTGACAAATAATGTCCATTTGACTTTTTATAATGAATGTTCCTGAGAGATTTTTTTCCTCTGAAGTAATTAAATGAGAATCTTCATATTTTTGAATAAATTCCTTACTTATGTAACCAAAAATATGTAGAATACTATTTCTCAGCCTAGTGATGAGTAACGTGGCAAAGAAGCATTGAGACTCAGAAGCATGCAAATTTAAATATAGTAATAGTTGTTTGAATACATTCCTGTCTTAGAGTACAATAATAGGAAGATATTTGTTAATTTCTTTTCACACAAGTTCTGAATTAGCACATGACTTTATATTATTAAAAAATAAAACCCCAAATACCAAAAAACACCTTGATGGTAATATCTGAAAATTCTACAGAACATGCAGTTATCTTAGTGGCATCTGAAGTTCTCTAAAATAAGAAATAATAGACACTTAGTAAAAAAATGTATATTATATGCATAGGTATACATATAAACAATATATAAATTACATTACACTGTCTCTTAGAGTTATTTGTATAATTTTTCTTTATTTATCAATAAAAATATTGATACATTAATTAATATCAAGTATAATCCTGTCTCTGGCATAAATCTAGCTACAAATGCATTATAATTCTAAAAATCATCCCTTGGTATTAATAGAACTCATATGTTTCCAGGTTTTCTTTCAGCTGTGCTGTTTGAAATATGATAAAGCTATAGTCTCCCAGTATTTATGAAGTCTAACACCCTGATGTTAGAAAAGTTACTTTTATCTGTTGAGATTTCTACTCAAATTTACATATTGATTTTCATAATGGCAGATGATATCTGGACACTCAAATAAAAGAAATATTATGTTTCTTTAGTTGTTTGGATTTTCTCATGTGTTATTTTGATTTCATCAGTCAGTAAAAATCATAAAAATAATAAATTACAGAAATTAAATTAGAACATAAAAGATAAGTTAGGGCAGCATTTGGGATTTGTTAAATTTATTTCTGGAAATTTTACAGTGTGGGCAATTTCTTAATAAGGAAAAGAATCTTCTATGGAGAAATTTTTTAGCTAATGTAATGTTTGAAGATGACATTTCAGAACATTTGTATTAATTTGACAAAAAAGAAGAGGAGAATGCAAATACTTCTTTTATTTGAAGAGGATCAGGAATAATTTTTCCTCTTTGAAAATAGGGTTAATAATTTTTATTGTTTTAGAGTTGTACAACAACCCAAGGCAATTTTTAACCTGGCCTCTGTGGTTTACCAACAAGTATAAGAAGCAGATTCAATCTAATCAGATCATTCCTTTTTGCCATGTTTTACAATGCATTTTCTCTACTTTTCCTGATACTCACCCCAAGGTGTTAAGTGCAGCTAGAAATGCTGCATTTACCCTGCAGCTAGCAGAGGATAAGATCTCTTCCAAGACTGCAGTGCAATTTCACTAACAGGTGTTAGAGCTGTGAAGATGAAAGACAGCATTTTCCACTAAAATCTGAACCAGGCAAGCATATAGCACTTTCTGCTTGAGATTGGCAAACAAAAGCTCAAGGTTGGTTTTCCTGGAAGCTGATAATAATGCTATCCATTTGGTTAGTATAGCAAGCCATACCCCTTTTCTATTGGTCTAAGGAAGCGGAAAAGACTGCTTGAAATGACATTATAGTCACTCAGGGAAGATCAAAACATTTCACATCATCTGCCTGCTTGTTTTAAACTGAAAGAGCCAATACACTGAAATCCCTCAGACAGAGTAGTCATCCTTGAAATAGATGGAGGGTAGTGAGCAATAAATATTTACTCTTTTGAAAACTGCAAGATAAAGATGCTACATTGTGCTCTGTTAAAATTAAATAGATTAGTGCCCCACACAACCAGTGTACACAGGCTGGGCATGACAATCAGCCATGAAGCTGGTGCTGCCAGTGGTGGTTCCAGAAACACAGCAAGAGATTGATTAAAGTGAGCTTTCTACCATCTGTGGTCACGTTATGCTTGGGATATTTCATACATCTGCAAGGGCAGCAGTAAATATGCCAATGGAGGCAACAGGTTTCCTTGAAGCAGAAAAGAAAGTACAGTCAATCAAGCTAAAGCTATAGCTTAAACCTGATAGTAGAGGATTCATGGAAAAGAGCTGACTTTGGCATTCTGTGTGAAAAGACCATCCAGGATGAAAATATTATGGTAGAAAGATGATTCTTACTTGGAGGATTTATGATTAAATTTTTGATTTGTTCTAAGATTTTTCCAATTAAATCAGTTATAGGCATTTGGCTGAAAATCAACCTTTACATTAGGGAGCAATATTTTTTAAAAGGATTTGGCTGGAAATGGTTATGTTTTATTTGGATGAGAGAAAGAAAGATAGAGGAGAAGATAAATAATTGAACAAAAGAAGGCTGTTCTTCCAAAGTCCAATGTTGCAATTCATTGAATAATCTCTTGGTCCTATAAAATCCTTTTGTAGGCATCAGGATTGTTATTCCTTCAACAAATATGCTCTGTGCTTACGTTGCACATAGTGTCAGTGATGAAGCCCTATCATATGAGACAAACATTCCTGGCTTCCAGGAGTCTATATTCTAGACATGTTAGAATTTAAGCAATATACAGAAATTTCTATACAACTACATTTAGTAATATTGCATCTTCTTTGATCAGAATAGTCCAGCAAAAAGTAGCACATCAAATGGTTCATACAACCATTCTATCAAGTAACATTGTTCTTTCTCTTTGAAATGACTATTCTACATCTTTCTTTGCTCTGTAATGGCCCTTCCTTTTTCCTCCTCACTGTCATACCATAATCTTGCCTTATATTTTACATAGAGAATGGAAATCATTCAAAGAGATGCCCATTATCTTCTCATGACCAAATCTACAAACCCACTTGCATCTCCCAGGAACTTCTCTTTTCATTTTTTCCTGAAAGTATTGGAGTGGTGTTGATGTCTTTCTGTCAGGTTTCAGTGTGAAAATGTAAGTTCTTGACACACACATGGCCAAAGAATTTTACTTAAATTCATACTTGCTCATATGGTAATCTCATCTTCCTCCTATGCTTTGCCACAGGTGAGCCAGTGTGTGGGTCCCACCTTTCCCTGGAAGGCACCTGTCTTTAGTTGTATTTCAGGCTAGGAGATTGTCTTGTGATTTCAGCTCTCCCATGAGTTCAAAACTATTATGAACTTGTAGCTTATCCAGCTTTTTCTTGTTAGGGTAAGAGTGATGCTCTTTTCAGCTTTATACATCGTAATACTCTGGTGTTTTAGGCAGCTTACTTAACTCCTCTGAATTGTAATTTTCTCCTTTATAAAATAGAGACACTGACACTTGCCTCATTGAATGGTTATGAGAATGTTTTGAGACATAAAGCACCTGGCCCATGATAGGTGCTTATTAAACGTCCTCCTACTCCCAAATTGTCCACTAGTAGTTGTTAGAAACTCATTAGATTTCTGTTGCACAATTCATCTTACTTCTACATGCTTTAATGACTGGGCGGCAATTTTTGTGTCCCTTTTCATTTCAACACAAGTCTTCACTCTTTCCAGAATTAAAATAGTTAATAGTGGCAACATGAATTACCAAATTCTAACCAGTACATCTGATCAAAATAGGTCTAATGATGTAAGTGAGCCCAAGGGATTCCCTCTGCTTTTTATTCATTCAATTGGTTCATTTATCTAATTGGTTCATTTATTCAACAATTGGTTCATTTATTTATGTAGCTTAGAGGAGGGCATGGCATGGTAGGAAAGTTCAATGAAATTGGAAATTATGTCCAGAAGCAGATGCCAGCATGGGGCAAGAAAGAGAAAACATGCTGACATCAGAGGCAATGATTAATTCAGTTTCCACTTTGGTGCAAAGAAGAAAAAGGATGGACCATTGAAGAGCTTCTCAATGAAGCAGGGATCCTGACAGGTTAGCGCTGTGTTCTTCACACACCCCAGTCCTCTTCTATCTGCTCCAAGAGTCATTTCACCACGTGAACAGCACAAGCAGCCTAAACCAGGCCCTTGAGACCGTTTTTCCTTGTTGCTGCACCCTGGGCACTGATCTCCACCCAAAGTGCTCCAGGTAGTGTCATCTTTACAAAATTCATAAAGCTATTTGCAAAAAAAAAAGTGTGCTAGATAGACGATGTGTATCTGATAAAAAGATAAAGCAAGTTTCTTTGATGACAATTTTTTTTCTGGATGGTAAAAATATAATAGTAGAATATTTAGAATATACAGAGAGGTAAAGTGAACCAATAAAAATAAGATTATAAAATATACAGAGGGGAGGGTGGGGGATGAGGGATCAAAAATTACCTGTTGGGTGCATTGTATACTATTCGGGTGAGGGGCACACTAAAAGCTCTGACTGCACCACTGTACAATTCATCCATGTACCCAAAAACCACTTATACCTCCTAAATCCACTTTAACAACAAAAATTAAAAAATATATACAGTGCAACTACAAGGTAAAAATAAAGACAGAAATCTACTAAAAGATAATTGTCTCAAATAGTGAAGTTTTAAGCTGAATATGATTGCCTATTTTATTTTATTTCATGCTCAACGGAATTAAGTATATTTTATTTCTAAAATCAGTGCCAAAACCATTTTTAAAAGGTGTTCATTATTATTTATGTTAAAGATTTTTATTACTAAATAATTATTCTGCTTTTCATATTATTTGTTAATATCCTTTGGGTACATAATCAAAGGAACCTCAGTGATTTTCTTGGAGCATAATTATCTTAAGCTTGTATTAATAATAAGTTTTTCTTCATAGGAAAGGGTGTACCTCTGCCGACTCCAAAGATTATGGCTTGTCCTTCAAATCCATGAGAATCACGACTATAGAACAACTCATTCCTGGGAGAAGTTTTTCATGCATCGTGAAGAAAATGAAAGGAAATGTATCTACAACGTGCAGGGCTTTGGGGGCCGGAGTTGAGCCCCAGTGCTGCTATGTATTGCTGGAATGGGTATATTATTCAAATATCTATTGAAATGAAAATGAGAATTAGAAGGGCCTCCCTTAGTCCTTTTATGGTGTCTTAATCCTAACCCAATGCTGAATTGATGAAGATATATCAAAAAAACATGTTAATAGTTGTTATATTTTTTCCTGGAGTGAATTCTGAGCCCGTGAAAAGAATCTCTTTGCATTGAGGAATTTCAAGGGATCTGAAGTTCAGCCAGCCTTGGCAACGGCCTAGGGAGAAGTGACTGTTCTTATCTTTACTTGAAACTATTTTCAACATTGTCTTTCTGGATGTAGGCCTTTAATATTAGTTTTAAGAAAGAAATTCATGATAGCTGCTGAAAAACCTTATGTCTGATATGGATGGAAGTTGCCATGACTCAGGCAATGCAAATCCTCAGTAAATCGTGTTACATCTTTAGCTTTGCTGCAAGGGAGAGAATAGAAATGTTGATCAAAGCAGGATGGTGAATCACCAAGTTCTGATGGCATTCTACCTCTTCTTGGTCGAGTAGCTAAGAAGTCATCATAAATTAGTAAATAGGGAGGAGCTGTAATTTGTGGGCCAAGATGAAGTGGGGTAGAAGTCATTGTAAATCTTAAGAAGAAGTGAAAGAGGGTACTCCAAGAAAGTCAAAGACAGTTGCCAAAAACATTAGTCCAGACGAGAAACCAGAAATGAAGTTAAAATGAAGATGAGGGTCCACTAGGTGTAATCCTGAAGCAAAGTCAAGTAAAGAGGGTTTGAACACAATGTTTCAACATTACCTGTCTATACTCCATTTATCTGGGAAGCTGTGCTGTGTCTGTGTTAAAGCAATTGCTTTCAGAAGTGCTGTCTGGCAACTGGTTAAAGCCACAGCAGGCGTTGTCTCTGATGCACCCACAGAAGAGCTGTAAGTTTCTTGTACTATCATTGGGAAGGGAAAATATAGTAAAAAGTTTCAAAGCAGTGTCACCGACACCTGGAAGTAAGCGACAAGGAACCAAGAAACAGAGAGAGCAAGACAGGTGTACAATGTCCCAGGAGATAAAGTGTGAGAGAAGAATATTCCAGAAGAGCGAATACCACAAGCAAAAACTTAAAAGATAAACTGTGCATAAAAGAGCCAGTGAATGGAAATATAGGGATTATGAGCAGGAGATTCACCCCAGGAATTTTTAGAAGAGGAGATCGGATGGATAAGGTGTAGTGAGTTTGGGGAGGGTGAATTGATTTGAAGAAAGATTAAGAAAAAAAGTCATAGGAGGTTAGAAGGAAACTCTTTTATTCAAATGAATTTCTTCTTCAACCTAGTTGGTACCTACCGTCCCCAGCAGCCACCAGAGGCCCACACAGAAGAACACTAGCAGGGGATCCACCCACATGGGTCCCTTTGGGGTGGTCTAACTATCAGGGATTGGATCGTGAGCATGGCTTCAATGATCCAACCACAGTGTGAAAGTGTAAGAGTTTTAGTATTTACACGCTGTGGGTGGTATGTGCCATGCCTGGAGGACACACACACACACAGAGGTCGGGGGGTGCAGATAGGGAGAGAGAAGGGACCTGTGGGTGGACCCACACCTTTACTGGGTCCAGGGCGTCATCCAAACAGGTTTCCCACAGGGAGCTTTAATTGGTGGGTTTAAAGCAAGCAGGCACTAGTTCCAGGAGGTCATGCTGTGACTGAGAGATGGTCACTTTGAGTTCATGGGCAAATGTCTGAATGATCCCTTTAAAGAAAGCCGCAGGCAAGTGGGGAGTCCATCCTGTCAGGCAGAAGAGATGCCTCCAAAGATTTTATCTCTGGCTACCAGCTGAAGCCATTCCGGTGGGGTATGTATGGTATTGGAAACTGTCCAGAGTGACTGAGCCCTGCTTCTGGTATGAGAAAGCTAAATTGTAGTTTTAAGTGGATGCTGAGGCAATGTCAAATTAAGAGCCCTCACTACACAGCAGTTCAGAGGAAACACTGTGAGAGACAGGTGATCCGTCGGCTTATTCTCTTTGTCTCTCTCACAAACGCACACACGCACATACGCACATCTGTAATTGCCCACTTTACTCTCACGCCTTCTAGGTGCCTGGGCTTCAAACCAGTCACTCTCCTGGATAGTCAAAGGCCGGATAAGCCTTTCTAGGCTAAAGAAATGTATCCTCAAGGGTTTCTATTCTTAGGAATGTCACATTTGACAACTCCAAGGAGGATCCTGGAGCAGTAGGCACCAGGGCAGCCCTGTCACTTGCTCCCCGTGTTAGGGTGTCCTCATCACAGCCCAGTCATACAAGGCTTGACGTCCACTGGGCTTCTGTCTGCACATCTACTCTCGCTGCCTTTAAATCAATGAAACATGAACCGGGCATTGTGTGATTGGTCTTGCAGGCCACTGCCAGTTGGGGAAACCTAGAAGCAACCCTGTGACAACCATTTGAGAACTGTCACATAGCTTTTGCCTATCATTTTATGGGTTTTTTCTTTTTGTTTCATCTTATTGTGAAATTTTTTAAACTCATAGGTAAGTTGCAAATATCATGCCATAGAGATCCATTTACCCACCATCTAGAAAAATGTTTAAAGTTTTGCTAAATTTGCTTCATATGTAAATTTATGTTGCTATTATTATTGTAGTTGTCATGTTGCAAGTTGATTATTACACTTTTATATATATATTATATATTTATCACACACATCACCAATTTCTGTTGGATATAAAAATAAACAATAGAAGAATATTAGAATGCAAAAGACTTCAAAGGTTACGAAGTATATTAAAACCTCTTTGTTTTAGAAATAAGGGTACTAAGGACAAAGAAAAGTGAAGCTAGACTTATTTTATGATTTTTCCTCAGTGCCGATCATAATCTCAAAAGACACAATACTGAACGCCATAACCCCGAAGGCTAAAATCACAAAAGATCAAAAGTCTTTAAAATCTAAAATCTCTAACTTCTAAAATCCTTGAAATCACAATCCCAGAAGATTAAAGTCCAGAATGTGCTGAAAGGCGAATTCTAGGGAAGGGATTAGTGCGTTTTTCAGTTGCATGCAGGACAGTATGTTGCATCATGTTAGTTATGTTGTGTTAGGTGGAGCTATTACTTTGTTAGTGTCTTTATTTGGGAATTAAGTAAGGTTTAAAGAGCTGTGTACGGGTGCCTGAAGAAGCCAGCAAAGTTTCTGACGGGTTCAAAAATAATTATGTGCACTGCGGGATAAGAAGACACGGAACTATGTTACTGTTTAATCACTAGTATTGTTTCCACCAAATCTGTGGTCTGTATATTAGTGCATGTGGGATGGATTTTCACATACCCAAAACAACATAGAAGCATGGCAGCGATGTTTTAAATATCTCATAAAATATTCCTCATCAAAACAGCAAGGAGGGAAGAAAAGGCCAATGTGCATTATTAGAAATCCAAATGAATGTACTTACTAAAATGTCATTACTTCTAAGCACACACAATTAAAATAACTCAGCTAGTAAAATTTAACAATAACTATCCCCTTAAGTCCAACTTTAAGAGACTGATTTAAAATTTGTATGGCTTAAAATTAAACGATTTTTTGAAAATATTTCTTTACTATTTGGTAGTATAGAAAATAGTAAAGAAATATTTCCCTTCTTGCTCATTAAGTTTTTGTATGTAGCTAGGTCTATAATTTTTTTTTTCTTGCATGCCTAGAACTGATTCTCTGATTTTTAATATTTTAAATTATAATTTATATCACTCTAATTGACATCATTATTATTATAGATTAAATCAGTTATTCTCAAATCTTTCTGAACATTACAAACATTTATGAAGTTTTTTAAATTATAGGTTTCTAGTCCTAATCTAAAGATCCTGATTTTTCAAGTCTGTGGCATCATCAATTACAATTTAAATCTGCCAGAATTGTTAAGAATTCAAGATTAACCAACTCTAAATTAATGAATTTATTACTTAATCTGCATTGCTATTTTCTTCTTCTATACCTTCTTCAGTGCTTCCGCACAGTTGAGACTTAAGAAATGTCATTTAATTGAGTGACTTACAAGATTGCAGAAAATTATTTAATTTTAAAATACAGATTTGAATGCACTCTCAATAATATTAATGCAAACAGAATACTATTGCTTAAAAGGCCATATAATCTAAGGAAAAATTGAAGAAACATAACAAACTTCACCATAGAGGAAACAATTACTTTAAATCCTAAAATTTTTTTCCGCATCAATTTGTTTATATCTCCCCTTATGAAATTTCTGGTCATCATGCATGTGATTTGTGTACAGAGGAACCACAAGAATCTGAACTGAAACCAATACACGTTAAAATCTAAATGGCTAATTTTACTATAAGGCTTTCTATAGAGTTTCTTAAAGATTTTTTAAGTTAGCAAATTGGATCACTTTTTCTATATGAAATTATATTATTTTGAACTATAGAATCAAGATTAGATTCTTATAGCTTAAAAGTTCAGTTCTTTTAACACATTAACTGCCTTGAGAGTTGTATGTAACTCACTCTAGTTTTGAACCCAGGGCCACACGAAGCAAATGTAACTCACATGTCCTTTCACCTTGGGAGCCACATAAACTATTTTTCAATTCTGTTGTGGCAGTCAATGTGTTAAAAATAAAAAGAGTTTAACAGTTTTAGAAATCCTAAGTGTTAATATAGTAATCATTAGGGTAATCATTACATTATTTGTGGTCCAAAAGATTATTATTTAAGTGGCATTGTGGAGTTGCTGTAGGTATACTGTAGTGATAGCAGTGATATGGAATTAGCTACGGTAGAACAGGTAGCTACAATTTCAATTTGGGGGAAGCACTGGTGCAGGAGTAGTTGTAGGCTGATTTTTAGTGGTGATAATTAGAGGGTAGCTTGATATGGAACAGGTCGTTTTGATGATTTATGGTAGTTTTATTAAGTTTAAAGTGGTAATAGTGGCATCTGTAGTTGCAGGTTCAGATAAATAGGTGGAGATTATAAATTGTTGAAGGAGAGTGACGAGTATTGTTATTGTAGGTTAAATAGAAGTTACAATAGTTACAGGTTAAGTGGAAGTGGTCATGGTTGTATAGATTCATCTGAAGTGAATGCAGTTGTGGATTCAGTTAAAGAGATGGTGGGAGTGGTGTTTTGGTTGTCAGCTACATGTTTCTACTAGCACCTGGTGTTATTAAAGTTGTAGCAGTTGTAGAGTCTGTTGAAGTGGAGGCATCTGTGGTACCACTTGAAGTGGTAGGGGCAGCTGTTGTGGTTGCAAGCTGAGTTGAAGTGGTAGGGGTTGTAGGTTCCGCTGAAGTGACGGCTGTGGCTGTTGAGGTTGTAGGTTGAGCGGAAGTTGTAGCAGTTGTAGAGTCTGTTGAAGTGGAGGCATCTGCGGTTCCACTTGAAGTGGTAGGGGCAGCTGTTGTGGTTGCAAGCTGAGTTGAAGTGGTAGGGGTTGTAGGTTCCACTGAAGTGACGGCTGTGGCTGTTGAGGTTGTGGATTGAGTGGAAGTGGTAGCAGTTGTAGTATCTGTTAAAGTGGTTGACATTGTAGGTTCTGTTGAAGTGGTTCCTGTAGTTTGAGGAGTCGTAGAGGTTGTTCCAGGTGAGGTAACCGTAGGCTCTCCATTGTTTCCAGGTAGCTGGATAACAACGGAGACATTGTCATTTCTTTTATTATTCACCAGGCATATTATGAGCACTCCGATTGCTGTCGTTATCACACAGGCTAAGAGAAAAGCCAGGAAGACTTTCCACAGAGACCAGTCATTGCAGCAATTTCCTTTCAACTAAGAAAAGTGTAAAGAAAAATATCAGTTATGAAAAACAAAAATGCTTGTGATTCACATCTCTTTGTTATTATTTATAATTTACTGCATAAACATCATTTGAATCATTGTGTCTCTGAAGTTTAGACTTGAAGTCTTTCTTGACTTGAAGGTTTTCATTCAGGTGGAAATAATTGCATGCTGTCCCTAATATTAGAAGGAAGATAAATCTGCCAATATCTCACCTTCTCTTATTCTATTTTCCAGTTGCAGGGCTTTGGGTTTTTTTCTTTTTAATAAACTTTATTTTTCAGAGCAGTTTTCAGTTCACAGAAAAACTGAGTGGAAGACAGAGATTTCCTATGTGGCCCCTGCCCTACTAGAGTGGTGCATTTGTTACAATCGATGAACCTACAATGACATGTCATTGGTGATACGTCATTATCAACTGGAGTCCATAGCTTACTTTAGGGTTCACTGTTGGTGCTGTACATCTTATGGGTTTGGACAAATGTGTAACAACATGTATCCACCTTTACAGTGCCACACAGAGTAGTTTCACTGCCCTAGAAGTCCTCTGTGCTCCATTTATTCTTCCCTCCATCATCCCGACCATTTGTCTTTTTTGTGAGCAGAAGAGCTCTTTTAAACGGTAAATTCTCCATCATGCACTTCATCCTCCACTGGGGGATATATAATGATATTGTCATTATCCCAAACTGCTCCACTTCCAAAATCACTTCCTCAAGAATCTTGTCCTCTAACCACCATGTTTTCTCCTTCCAGCTTGTTGGTTTCATGATTCCATATTGACCTTTCTTCATTTTTATTGGAACTTTTGGTTCAGCAGCCTTACTTCACACACATCCCTCCTTATCTACCTTTCGTTGGATGGTTCAATAACATTCTTGCTAATTCCCTAAAATCTCTTGCACTTCCCTCTTCTCATCTCTCCTGGTTGGCAAATAATTGACTATTTGCTTTCTCTGGACCTTCCCTGGAGCAGCCACATTGTTGGGGAAAGCCAAGCACCCAAGCAGATGAGCCTCAATGCAAATGCATGGTCACCATCCTCAAATGAATTTTCTGCACCGTTCTACCATCCTATTGTGTTACTCTAAGACACTCCCTCATTTTTTAAATTCTTTCTTAACCTTCTTTTCTCAAACCTATAACTTCCACCCACCAACGCTTACACACAATTGTTCCTCCTCATCCCTATCAAATGACTTCATATCCTTCCTACTTCATTGGGAAACTTGAAACCATCAATTGGAAACTCTTTCAAAGCCCCACTAGCTACCAAACCTGAACCTAAACCTGCCTGGACTCTTCCTCTCCTTCTTCGCTCCACTGACATAGAGGAAATATCCCTCCCTCTGCCTGAAGCTAAACCCCTGTCTATCCTTTGGATCCCATCTGCTCCGGCTTTCCCAGAAACTTTTCTCCTTTGATCACCCTTCCTCTCTAAGAGAACACTTCATCACTTTCCTCCTGAATGCCTCCTTCCTCATAACACTTAAACCACTCAAATCTCTCCCATCTTAAACAAAAAAAAAAAATCTCCTTTGATTCTAAATGCCCCTCTAGCTACTGTCCTTTCTCTCTGGAAAATGATATTTCTTGAGAGTTGTCTAAATGCAACATCTCTATTTGCACACTCTTCAACACAGTCCTATCTGGCTTTGGCTTCCATCATGCTTAACATAAATGTAAATGAATTAAGTAAGTAAATATATTTTGCGGGAAAGAATAGACAAAGGACACCCCCCACCATGTAGAGCCTAACCCAACCTGAATAAAAGCTGCTATGCCAAAAGTTACCTGTGTATTGCATACTTCTGGCTGTGGGCATCTGGACTGTTGAAGGATGCCTGGGCTCACCCAGACCCCAGGAAAGTCAGAGGAGACATCACAGGTTGTATCATTTGAAGGTGGACACCAGCGTGTGGAGCTGTGAGCCTCTTGGTCATTTGGACACATGACTGGCTACAGAGATGAAGTGGAAGTGAATAACAGCAAGCCATGGTGTTGAATTGCTAAAATAAAACACTTATGTCAAAAATACACAAGAGTGTGACTTTTTAAAGGAATGTTTTCTTATCCTCTAAAGACGAAAAATCTAGACAGATTGTTATATATTACATTTTAACTAATTTTTGTAAGGAGACAAAGTTCTAGCTCAGGAATGCATATCCTCTTCCTCATGATATGACATAAATGTATTGACCATCCTTGTGTTACAAGCTTCTCTAGGTAGAGTACATACTGTGAAGCCTCTGTAAGGAATAGGATGGTAGAGCTGAAAAAAGGCCTTGCAGTTTATCGGGAACAACCTGTTCAGGTTATTTTGAAAATAAGAATACTGAAGCAAAAAGCTGAAACGATTTGCTATCATGATATAATAGCAAGAACTGGAGCTCAGAACTTCTAGTGTTAAGGCTGGTGTATTTTCCACTACATTACACCATGTATAGCATATTATTGTTATACTATGCTATGCTAATATATTAATATAATGTGCACTATACTACACTATACTAATGAAAAATTCTCATACAAAGTGACTGCTTTGTATAATTCATACCATGCTCTACCCAGTAGAACCTGCAAGCCCATAACAGGAAACAGAAGACAATCATTTGTCCACTCTCAAGAAACCCATTTTTGCTGGGTTCCTCTTGGACATATAGCAGTGTGAAAGCTGTCCACAACAACAACAAAAAAGTCTCTGCTCTCAAGGAGCTTATTTGCTAAGAAGGAGGCAAAACAGACTAGTTATAATTAACAAATAAATGAAATAATTGTAAAATATTGTTGAGAAGAAGGGATGGGTAAGGATTGAAAATGAGTGAGTTTGGTGGGAAAAACTTTGGGGAAGAGGTGTGTTAAAAAAGAGGGAAAAATGAGATAATGTGAAAATGAGAAAGGAGTAGGTTCAGGAATTTATGGATCTTGGGCAAATGTTTTGTTACATATCAAACATAATGTAGAATTGTCTAGGGCTCTTCGTATCACAGGACGGTGATATTTACTTTCTAGCTGTGAATTAAGGGCTTCTATGGCCACTCTTCAATCAGCTTCAAAAGGGGGTACTAAAATTACCCACTTGTAGATTTTCTGTGATGATTCCTTAGTAAATAACTGCAAATGCTTACAGCAATGTCTGGCACACAGAATGAACTCAAAAGTTTTAACTGTCGTTATTGGTCATACTAGTAGTAGTATTGTTATGACTACTGCTATTCTACTAGTTGCCTTTGATTGTGTTGATTAATAACCCATTACTAAATAGTTATAGAAATTGCTGGCCAACCACTAGTGAGTTCCATTAATTTGTCAAACCAGAATTGTACATACTAACTGGCCAATTAGGAGCTATCATTAAAAATACAAAAAAATTCAATTGCCATTAAATATTTATAGAAGGTGAAATACTCTTGGCAGTAATCAATTAGTTAAGTTAAATTTTTCTGTAAGTATTATATCAAAGAAATAAAGATATCAGCTGTATGTTTTATTCAATATGATTAAACAAAATTCTACCTGTCATTCATTAGGCGTATTTGAGGAAAGTTAAACTGATCTTTATTAACACACTTGCAGCCAGGCGCGGTGGCTCACACCTATGCCTATAATCCTAGCATTCTGGGAGGCCGAGGCGGGCAGATTGTTTGAGCTCAGGAGTTCAAGACCAGCCTGAACAACAGTGAAACCCCCATCTCTAATAAAAATAGAAAATTTAGTCGGGTGCAGTGGCACGCACATATAGTCCCAGCTACTTGGGAGGCTGAGGCAGGAGGATAGCTTGAACCCAGGACTTTGAGGTTGCTGTGAGCTAGGCTGATGCCACAGGCTAGCCTGGGCAAAAGGCTAGAGTGCCATCTCCAAAAAAAAAAAAAACCTTGCTTATTTTCCTGCATGCTGATCCTGTCGCTTTAGTTATATCCAATTTGCCTGTGATTTATGAACTTAGACGTTTTAATGCACTTTGTAACAAAGTGAAACTTACTCACTAGGCCAGTTTTCCACAATTTTCTGGTCCTGTTGGAATCACAGCTCTTTTAAAGAGGAAGGTGATGTTTGAGTCTAACTGTGGGTGGAGAGCTTATGATCTACGCCAGCTTTGGGATAATAAATTTACTGTGTTAGGTTGCTCTGACTCTTATTACAGGTGGAGTCTCCAAACAAAATCAGAATAGCTGGACAGCTGTAAATAATGCTTAATGAGCTCATCAGCATTAGCTAATAATAGCCATAGGCAACTGAAGTGCATTAGCTTTATTTTCCAAAGGAAGTTCTACAGGGTTTTCCCCCTAACTTTATGAGGATTAACTTAAGATCTCTTGTATCCCTAACAGAAAAACAAAACACCCACATTTCTTTTCTGTTCATTTATAATCTTCAAATAATTTTTAAACCCCATTATTAAATTTGGTCTTAAGAGAAAAACATTTTTATAACTATTCCCAAATATCTCTAACAAAGTCAAATATTTAGTCAGCCATTCAGATATACGCTGTAAAAAACAACTTAAGATAATTATTCCAAACATCTTCAAATTTATTGTTTTCTAGAGAAACTATCAGGATGTTGAATACCTGGCGACAGGGAATTTTTTTTTCCATCTGAGTATTTGGGCATCTTGAAGATGCAATTATAGAATAGACTCAGGAGTGACAAACAACATCTTCAGGAGGGTCCTTTGATAATTCAAAGGGACAAACGTTTTCTTTTGGTGAACCAGGACTCTTGCATGGGATTCTTTTATTCAACTAACGCTTACTGAGAAACAAAACTTTCTTCTTTGGTTCATCTCGTAAGTAATTAATACCGGCTGATTGCCACAGCGTCATATGACAAAGGCAAAATATTTCTTCACACACTTTTTATTTACTCTTCAGGCAGTGAATTTTAACTTACCCCTTAAATTTTCAACACGTGTCCTTCCTTTGTTCTGATATCAAAGATTATTTGGTCAGATATAGCCAGATACATAAAATATGTATATGATACATGTATGATATGATAACTGTATACGATTATGATAGTTATATACTGAAGGCTTGGTTCTTGGTATAAAAATACTTTTTAAAAAATAGTCAAAATTATCATCTTTTTACATGAAGCAGGTATTTTTAGAGAATTTTTTTCCTTGTGGCCTAAAGACAACATCTAGGATTAATATCTAGTTTTTCAGCGTATTTAGAAATCTAAGTTCTGACAGGGCTAGAAATTATATATAAAAATCTCGGCATCAAATTATAAAAATATAACTTAATAAATAACAATGACATTATTGGAGCTTTATACTTACATGATGGTAACTATAGAAAGTTAAATGGATTTATTTCTATATCCTATGGTCATAGAAACATTCCTAATACTTTACATCTATAAATATTTAATGTTTAAAATATAATATAGAAAAATATAATATGAAAATTAAGGCATAAATTTACTACAGAGTTTACTCTTCCTTTTGGAGAAGGATGTAAAATTATGGCTTTGACTACTAACAATAAGGAGATCAGATTGTATTTAATGCTGACAATGAGACTCTAATATAGGCAAAATATCAAAATGAAACAATACTCACTGGCTGATTTTCAGAGTGTCCAACATTCACTACGTATCTTCCTTGCTTTTTGTCCATGTTGAGCTGCCAATATCACAAGCTAAACTCCAAGAATATTTTCCAGTTTGTTCGTTGCCCTTTATACATGCACTCATGAGAAATAATTGAAACAACTGGTAGAAAATCCAGGATGATGCATCAGTACAGCGTGGATTAAACTAGATAATAAATTAATTATTCACTAAAACGGGATCCACCTTACAGGAGGAAATAAAGTGTAAATTATAGAAAGACAAAAGAAAACCAGTACTTCTTCTGACAGCTCTTGTGACTACCCCCTAAACAACTCTCCTGAAGGAAAGCAACTCTGAAAATCTTACATAATTCTTCCTTCCTTTCTATTTGGCCCCGCCTGTGAGACACCTGCCTTCTATTTGAGGACTCACCCAAGAAAAAAATTCTCTGGTACAGATTTGCCATTGCTTTCTCTCTACTCCAGCACAAATGCCTTCTCTTCCCTTGTTGGCACCATCTCTTAGGCACCCCCCGTCTTAGGGACACTTCACCTTTTCAGTCCTTAGGTTGGTGTCTGAAAGTCCGCTCGGTCAGTTGCTCAGGTAATTCACACACATTAAAAACCATTAGGATCAATTTCCTAGGCAGTAATGCCAAAGGAATGATGGAATATTAAAAATCTTTAGGAAGAAGGTTTTGTTCTTTTTGTCAATAAATCTAGTTTGTCCCAAGTTGTAAAAGAATCAAGTCTTTTATTGGTTTATACACTAAACATGTGAGATTATTGAGTTTCAAAAGTGTGCCAGGTACTCTTCTCATGCAAAAAGTTCAGTAGCAGAGGACCCGACACCTATCTCCTTTGTATATGACACTTTCAGGTTTGTGATATTTTTCTTAGAGTTTGAAATTTATCTTATAAATATATTCAATATTAATAAATTTTACCAGATCACCTGAAGTAATACAGCCTCAAGCTTTAGAATATCAAGAACATGGAAAACTGCTGAGGAACGGAGAAGCTGGGAAAAGATTTGTTCTAAAGAGCAGTTAAAAGCATGATGACTTGCTACCTCATGGATGAATCCTGAGGATATTATGCTCAATGAAATAAGCCAGTCACAAAAAGACAAACACTGTATAATTCCATTCATATGAAGTAACCTGGAGTAGTCAAAATCATAGAGACAGAAAGTACAGTGGTGGCTGCCGGGGGCTGGGAGGAGGGGGCAAGGAGGCGTTATAGTTTAATGGGCATGAGTTTCAGTTTAGGAAGATGAAAAGAGTTCTGGAAACGGATAGTGGCAATGGTTGTACAACATTATGAATGTATTTAATACCACCAAACTGTACACTTAAACATGATCAAAATAATAAATTTGTTACGTGTATTTCGCCACAATAAAAGAATTGGAACAAAAACTTGATGACTTCTTTCAGTTGAAACAAAACCAACAATACCCTTGTATGATCATAGGGTACAAGGACAGACACAGTTTGAAGGTGTTAATAATATTTAACATGACCTCTGAATAAACAGATTTATTTGAAAATAAGAATATTATCATCAAACAAATGATATAAATTTAACTGTGTTTTATGTAAAATACATATTTTTTTTAGAGGGATGTTTTCTTTATCCCACAAGAAACATCAACAGGGCTGGTGGGGGTGGGGACAGGTTAAAAAAAAAAACACCAACGGGAGAGGTATTTTTCTGAGAGGGTGAAGATCTAAGGAAGGAACTGTCAGGGCAGAACTTTGTCTGATGCAATAATCCTTAGGACAAGGCGTGCAGCCCACACGTCCCTCCTCACAGGCCCATGGACATGGCCCAGGTCGCTGTGGTTGGGGAGGGCCTGATGAGGCTCACCACCGTGGTGTGCATGTCCAGACTGCCCTGATGCTCCTTGACTGTCATCTCAGACTAGTTTACTCCTGACACCTCCAGCGATGTGGCAGCCAGGATACTTATTCCTCATGCTTATCCAGGTGAGAGAGGCGTCAGCTCCTCTGTCAGAGATGATGGATGTGGGATGGAATGGTGTCGGTGGAGTTCTGCCAGCAGAGACGGCTGGCTGTGTGCGTCAGTGTAATGTGCAGTTTTAACATCCTGTTGGGTCATCTCCTAGGAAAGTTTCAGTTATGCCTTAATCTGGGGATTTACACAAAGGAAAAAAAAGTCATTTTATCAAAAAGACATATGCACTCAAATGTTTATTATAGCACAATTCACAATTGCAAAGATGTGGAATCAGCCCAAGTGTCCATCGATATACAAGTGGATTAATAAAATGTGACATATATATATATATATATATACACCATGGAATATTACTCAGCCATAAAAAAGTGGTGCACTATTAATAATACCTTTTGTAGCAACCTGGATGGCACTGAAGACCATTCTTCTAAGTGAAGCATAACAAGAATGGGAAAACAAACACCACATGTACCCACTACTAAATTGGAATTAATCATTCAATGCTCATGGGCATATATGGAAGTAAAATTCAAAGAAAACAAAGCAGGTGGAAGGGGGAAGAGGGTAAATTCACACCTAACGGGTAAGATGCATGCTATCTGAGTGATGGGCACACTTATAACTTTAACTCAAACTGCACAAAAACAATTCATGTAACCAAAATATTTGTACCCCTATAATATTCTGAATTTTTTAAAAAAATACAAGAACAGCTTTAACCATAGAGGGATCATAGCAAATGGTGCTACTCTTGGACAGCCTCTGAAGTAAGATTTGATTAATATAATATTACTGACATTATAGAGATGTTTGTGCCTATTCCAATGGGTGTACCACACTGCTCATAGATAATCCTTGTAATACCTATAAGAATTTATAAGAATTAAGTGTTATTATCCCTACTTTTCTGATGAGACACATATGCTTCATAAACCCAAGCTTAAGATTAGAGTGTCTGGCTCTCAAGCTCTCCATTCATTTCTTGTCTATAACCACATATTGTCTATTGTGCACCGCACCATTCCCTAAGAAGGATGCTCAGAAAAGGTGAAAGACAACTTGGAGGTCAAATTCACTGTAAAGACCATAGAACTGTCATACCTTTACAGATTCTGGTGACATATGCCAAGATTCATCAGGGAAGTATGGATGTTTACTGGCAGCAAAGCCAGGAATTAGACCTTCCCACAAAACCAGAGATTGCTGGAATTCAGGCTATAAATAACAGCAAGGATTTAGCAACTCCCAGGATGGAGGCATGGGTCATCATCCATGCTGACCCTGCAAGTCTTGCCCAAGTATCAGAGTACTGTTAGGACATTCACAGAGCATGGGGATTGGCAATCAGCCATGCAGGCCAAATCTTTTTTAAAGACAGTAGGGCCCTAGATATGGGAGCTGAGGTTCACCTGCTAAAAGGAACTACAGCTTGCAGAGATGGGCACAAGAAGAATAAGGCAGGGCTTCAGTCCTCATTAAAAAAATTTGCAGCAAATAAATTGGCTATGGAAGTGAGCACTCAGAATGGAAATCTCAGAAAATTTCAGGTGTGTGAAGTGAAGAAATTGGGGCTTGTAAGGTTCAGAACCATAACTGGGTTATCAGATCTGGGTCCCAGATTGGGGTCAACTCTAAAGCTAGGATTAGCGGGAGGTCCAAGGATTCAGTGGTGGGATATCATAGCCCTGTTCAGGGCTGCAGCAGCCTAGCTGGAGGTCCAGTGGATGGTGCAGACCCAGCAGTCCCAGAGTTCAAAATGAAATCTTGGCTTATTTTCTCACCTCCCTTGGGGTGAAGAGAGGGGTGGTAAAAGACAAGGGCTCTATGGAGGTGGAGCAGCTCATAGAACTCCTGTCTGAGTCAGGCTTGGATCTGGGACAATCATGGGGACCAAGGCAGGCCTGAAGGAGGCAGCAGTGAATTCAGCACTGTGGAGTTGGTGGGGAGGGGGCAGGTAGGCAGGGTCAGGTGGATAAGTGAGAATAAAGCCACTGGGTGTGATGGTCAAAATATTAGGAAAGCAAAAGAAGTGATCTTTGAGGGATGAAGCAGGTCACAGTTTGGAAGAAGCAAGTTGGGATCCGGATCCTGAAGGTCCTCACTGCCGGTGGATGGGGAGAGAGGAGGAAGGGGGAATTGTAGAAGAAGGTAGCTGAGACCAACACTGAGAGGCAGAGAGCAGGAAGAGCAGTCTGCACATGGAGTAAAGCTGTAATGGAAGTAGAAAGATATTAGATTACACAGACAAAGGGGAAAGAGAAAAGTCAGGATGTGAACTTTAAAATATGAATTGAGAAATGAACGAGACAGTAGTCTTTGAACAGCAGATGTGGTATAACTAATTTTGTAGCCACTAGTGTCCGTAAACAAAGAAAGATTACGAATATCCTCCTAAATTAATTCTAGTTACAATACTGCTATTCATAGCGTTGACTGCCTTTTATGTCTCCTGCTCAGTGTTGGATGCAGAAATATGAATGAGGATCCCACCCTCATCCCTGAAGAGGACCACACACAACTGGTTCTCCCAGCTTCCACCTTTGCCCCCTTTATGGATCACTGTAAAGTGATCCGTACTTCACAAGGTAGCCAGAATGTTCTTTCCAAAATGTCAACCTGTTTATACCACTATCCTGCTCAGAACCCCTAAATGGCATCCCACTGCCCTTAGAGTAAAATCCCAAGTCCTTTCCAAGGCCCAGGAGTCGCTGAGCTTTTTGGCCTCTGCCTGCCTCTGAATCCCCCTCGCACACGATTTTACACATAGCCTACCATGCCCCCTGCACATAATTTAAAAAAAAATGTATTAGGAAACGTTTCAAGTACACAAAAAGGTATACAGAATAATCTGGTAAATAGCCAAATTCCCATTACCCTGCCTAAGCAATAGCGTTTTTTTTTACACACAATTACAGCCGCCTCTGTACCTATGCCTGAGCGCGTCCCCTCCTGTCCTCTCACCCTTCCCACCAGAGGTGACCAGTCTGCTTAATTTCATGTTTATACTTCTCTTTTTTAATGTTTTAATATATTCTGAAAATATATAGTATTGTTTACATGTTTTAAAATTTATATGACTCTTATAATGGTGTATTTTTCCCCAATCAGCCTGGGCAGGGGTGGGGGGGATTGCCCAGAATCCATTTATAAAACTCAACTACGTGAGCATTTGCAACTCTCTTTCATTCATTTGCTCTGTTTTGTAGTATTTCATTGATTGATGACATCACAATTATTGATCTATTCTCCTGTTGATGGAAATTGAGTTTGGTTCCCTTTTTACTTCAATGATGCTATGTTTCTAGATGTATAATTAAAAGTGAAATTCCTGGATCGTCAGATGTGTGTTTTTTCAACTTTACCAGATAATCTCAAAATTGTTTCCAAGATTGTATGAATATTTACTTCCATAAAAATATTCATATTTCTTGTAAGTACCAACACAGTGAAATGTTTAACTTTGCTAATGTGTATTGTGTAAAAAATACTCTGCTTATTTCACATTTTTTTCATTCTGCTTATATGTAAGAGTTTGTGGGCCTTTATTTTTGAGTTACACAACAGATGTTTGTTGTGGGAATATCTGCTTCCTTTCTTTTTTGCTTTGTATGTATTTGAGAAATAAGTGAAAGAGATTCAGAACCAGGTAGCTGTTTTCATGCTACCGGAATTAGAAAGCTTCCAGGTTTTTTTGGTCATACATTTTTTTGAATGTGATTACATTATACACACACACAGAGTATCATCTTTTTTGCTTGGCATTTTAACATATGCATTTGTCCCAATAATTTAAAATCTTTCTTAAAAACATCACATTTAGGCCGGGCGCAGTGGCTCAAGCCTGTAATCCTAGCACTCTGGGAGGCCGAGGCGGGCGGATCATTTGAGCTCAGGAGTTCGAGACCAGCCTGAGCAAGAGCAAGACCCCGTCTCTACTATAAATAGAAATTAATTGGTCAACTAAAAATATATAGAAAAAATTAGCCGGGCATGGTTATGCATGCCTGTAGTCCCAGCTACCCAGGAGGCTGAGGCAGTAGGATCGCTTGAGCCCAGGAGTGTGAGGTTGCTGTGAGCTAGGCTGATGCCACGGCACTCTAGCCTGGGCAACAGAGTGAGACTCTGTCTCAAAAAAAAAAAAAAATCACATTTAATGGCAATATAATCATACCATGTAGGATGTGACGTAGTTGAGCTAAGCTATCCTCTAATATTGCCTCTCTAAGTTGCTGCATGTCTGCAATTATGAGTAATAGTGGAAGGTGTCATCATCTATATTTTAAGCTATTTTCTGGTGAGCAATTCCCAGTAGGTGGGATTACACGGTCAAAGGATATGGTATTTTATCACCCTTAGTGCAAACTGCTTTCCAAAATGCTACAAAATATTTGATTTGCCAAAAATATTGACAGCACATGTCTAAACGATGATTGGCAGTGTTGAGCAAGATAATATTTAAATATAACACTAATTAAACAGGTGAAGAGTGCAACTTTTTATTTATCTGTTATTATTGAGTTTAAACATGTTCCTATTACTTTGTAAATAGTTGTATTTTATGGGCTTTTGGCTCCCCCAGTTAGAATAGCTTTTATTAAAAAGTCCAAAAACAATAGATGCTGGTGCAGATGCAGATAAAAAGGAATGCTTACACACCATTGGTGGGACTGCAAATTATTACAATGGGTAGCTACCCAAAAGAAAAGAAGTTATATTATCAAAAAGACACCTGCACTCGAATGTTTGTTATATCACAATTCTCAATCGCAAAGATGTGGAATCAGCCCAAGTGCCCATCATTTCATGAGTGCATTAACAAAATGTGGTATATGTATACCATGGAATACTACTCAACCATAAAAAGAAATGAATTAATGTCCTTTGCAGCAATACAGAACTGAAGACCATTATCCTAAGTGAAGTATCTCAGGAATGGAAAAACAAATACTGTGTGTACTCGCTAATAAGTTGGAACTAATCGATGGGCACACCGGGGCACAGAGGGAAGTCATTGGAAATCTAGAAGGGGGAAAAGCAGAGGAGGGGAGGGGTAAAAACCTACCTAACGGGTACAATGAACACTACTCTGGTGATGGGCACACTAATAGCCCTGACTCAAGCATTATAAAAGCTATCCCTGTAACAAAAACACTTGTACCCCCTTAATAGTTTGAAATAAAAAAGTATAAAACTATATATATGGAAAAAGAGAGGCCTCAGTGCAGTGAGCAGCACACAGGCAGAGCACACCCAATTCTAGACAGGACAGTACAATGCACCCTGACAGTGAGAATTGGTGTATTATTTCTCATTGGCTGAGCATGTTTAATGTCATGTGGTTGTGTAGCCCTTATTGGCTAAGAACACACAAGAACACATACTAACTATAACATGTATGTTTGTATCTGCATGTGTACATTTTTCAGGAAGAAATTTCGGAGACAAGTGGCTTTATAACAAATCATTGCTGCACAAAGAAACACGAGACAGGATACGCCTGAAATTGTGTCCTTACTAATATTTATATATATAATTTTTGATATGTCTATTGAAACTGTTAAAAGACACTAAATTCTAAATTATATCTGTGTATGTACATACGTTTGTTGATATACAGTCTTTACATGTTTAAACATGGACTATATACATATAACCTCTTAGTTTATCACAAATCTTTTTTATGGTTCTTTTTTTTTTTTTTTTGAGATAACATTCAAGAAAAGCTACCAGGCTTTTACCCAATTTTGTTTAAACAGTATGGGCAAATGAAATTTCTTGCCATATTCTATTTAATGCTTTAGCTGAAGTACATTTTATTTTGAGTTTTATTTCAATTTTCATTCCTCTGTTTAGAAAATATCTGCATATATGTTGTAGAAATTGAGTCCATAAACAGATACAACATATAGATGTGAAGATAATAGATATATACACCAAGAAGTATAAATAATTCACTTATAAGATTAATATATTTTCAAAAAATCTTGAAAAATGAACTTTAATAAAGTTTTAATATGAATAAAAGATTAGTCTCTTAAATATAGCATTTTTTCCCACTGCTCATGAGAGAAAATCCAAACTTTCTGTAAAGATTAAGAAACTCCCACATTTCTCGGTGTGTTTGAGGAAGTTCAGTAGATTTGGAGGAATTATCCAGGATAAGGTGATTGCTGTGTCCAGGTTGTGAAGGTGGAGGAACTGCAGCCCAGGCAGGGGCTCTCTGGATCCGCTGTTTCAACCACCCTCAGATGGAGTCCAGGTGGGCGAACGCAGCCTGGCAGCTCTAAAGGCCGGAGCAGAGGGGAGGGAACATTTCTGCTTTAAGATCCAGGCCCACTCCTGTGGAAGAGACCAGCGGAGCTTGGCTGCTGGCCTCCTGGCAGGTGTGGGAAAGCTCCTTGTGACAGGATGATTCTCATGCTCTCTTCTAGGGACTGCAGCATTTTTAATATCTCCTTCATTGCCTCTTTTTGGTTAGAGCCTTTGGATTTCTCCTTATTTGTTTCTTGCACCAGATACATTAATTCCTCCATCAGCACTGAGTTGGAGCTCTTCACCTTTTTGTAATTGTCTATAAGGCTGGGTATATTTAAAGACTTATTTGCCAGCCGGGCATTCTCTAAAGATGCTTCAATCTCCACATACTCCTTTTTAAAAGCACTAAGCTTGTCAATGAGTTGGCATTTCTTCTTAACTTGTGCAGCCAGTGTTTCTGCCAGCTGCTTGTCACGCCTTACATAAAGTTGGCTTCTAATAGATTGAACAAGTCTAAATAAAAGAATGAGACCCACCAATAAGCTGATAAGAGGTGGACATACCAGTGTCCCCCACTGGAGGCTATGGAAAGCCAGTTGTGGACTCATCACCACGTTGCCCAGCTTCCCAAAGTTCAGTCCAGAGTTTAGCTCCACAGAGGATCACAGCCTCTCTATGGCACTGCAGCCACCAAAGGCTCTGGCCAGTAACCATGGATCCCACAGCCACAACAAACCCTGGAGAACATCCCAACATTCCACCTGGAACTCAACCAATAATAGGAAGCCAAGATAGGTCAGTTATATGGTCAGTGGGGGCCGGGGATGGGGATTAGTAAATAAAATGTACTTGTCTCTATTACTCCCTAATTATTATTCTTTACCTATTTCTTATTGTGTTTGTATCAATATAAAATGAAAATATAGTGAAATTTGCTGATCTTAAGCATATGCCTTTTTTATACCTTAAATGTGATGCCTGGAAAAAGTCTAAAGCTTTATACTCCTTACTGTGTCCTCCCACCCTATTAATATATGGACCTTTTCCATTAACACAAAAATACCCCAGTAACTTTTCAATCAATGTCCACCTACCCTGACCACATGCCCCCTGCTTTGGTTGCTATGAACATATATCTTTTTAGCTATAAAGAAAATAAAATACCTAGGAATATATTTCACCAAGGAGGTGAAAGATCTCTACAAAAAGAACCATGAATCACTGAGGAAGGAAATTACAGATGATTCCATTTTTTTAATGGAAAAACATATCATGCTCATGAATTGGCACAATCAACCTTGTTAAAATGTCCATACCACCCAAAATGATTTACAGATTCAATGCAATCCCCACCAAAATATTGTTATTTTTGCATATCTAGAAAAAATAATTCTGCACTATGTTTGGAACCAGAAAAGAGCCCGAATAGCCAAGCAACCTTAAGTGAAAGGAACAAATCTGGAGGCCTCACATTACCAGACTTTCAACTATACTACAAGGCTATAGTAACCAAAATAGCACAGTATTGGCCAAAAAATAGAGACATAGACCAATGGAACAGAACAGAGAATCCAAATATAAAACCATCCACATATTGCCATCTGATCTTTGACAAAGCAGACAACAATATACACTGGGGAAAAGAATACTTATTCAATAAATGGTACTGAGAAAACTGAATAGCCACATGTAGAAGATTGAAACAGGATCCATATCACTCATTACTCACAAAAATTAATTCAAGATGGATAACAGACTTAGACCTAAGACATGAAACCATAAGAATTCTAAAATAAAATGTTGGAAAAACTCTTCTGGATATTGGCCTAGGCAAAGAAGGCCCCAATGGCACTCACAGCAACAACAAAAATTAATAAATGGGACTTGAGTAAATTAAAAAGCTTCTGCACAATAAAGGAAACAATCAAAAAGCAAATAGACAACCTACAGCAGGAGTCCCCAACCTTTTTGGCACCACAGACCAGTTTCATGGAGGACAATTTTTCCATGGACTGGGGGTGGGGATGTGGGGTGCCATGGGGTGGGGGTTGTATGGAGCTCAGGTAGTAATGCATGGCCCATTTCCTAACAGGCCATGGACCACTACCAGGCCATGACCCAGGGGTTGGGGACTGCAGACCTACAGAATAGGGGAAAATATTCCCATGCTATACATCTGATAAAAGTCTAATAACCAGAATCTTCAAAGAACTCAAACAAAATCAGCAAGAAAAAAATCAAACAACCCCATTAAAAAGTGGGCAAAAGACATGAACAGAAGCTTTTCAAAAGAAGGTAGACTAATGGCCAATAAACATGAAAAAATGCTCAACATCACTAATCATCAGGGAAATGGAAACCAAAACCACAATGAGAGATCACCTAACCCCAGTGAGAATGGCTTTTATCAAAAAGTCTCAAAACAATAGATGCTGTTGTGGATGTGGAGAGAAAGGAACACTTATACACTGTTGGTAGGACTGTAAACTAGAACAACCTCTATCGAAAATAATATGGAGATTCCTCAAGGAACTAAAAGTAGACTTACCATTTGATCCAGCAATCCCACTACTGGGTATATACCCAAAGGGAAAAAAGTCATTTTATCAAAAAGACACCTGCATTCAAATGTTTATTATAGCACAATTCACATTTGCAAAGATGTGGAATCAACCCAAGTGCCCATCAATTCATGAATGGATCAATAAAATGTGGTATATGTATACTATGGAATACTGCTCAGTCATAAGAAAAAAATTATGAATTAATACCTTTTGTAACAATCTGTATGGAACTAGAGATCATTCTCCTAAGTAAAGTATCACAAGAATGGAAAAATAAACACCACACGTACTCACTATTAAAATGGAACTAACTGATCAATACTCATGTGCACAAATGGAAGTAAAACTCAACAAAAATCAAGCAGGAGGGAGAAGGGAGGAAGAGATGGGTGAAATCATACCTAATGGGTGCAATGTACACTATCTGGGTGATAGGTACATTTTTAACTTTGATTTAAGCAGTACAAAAGCAATCCATGTAACCAAAACATTTGGACACTGGTAATAATCTGAAATGAAAAGAAAAAAAAAGTTAGCATCCAACATATGTATCCAGGGAGATCTTCACAAAACTGGCACAGAAAGTTTTTAGTGAAGAACAATATTTGAAGAACTTAATAAGTTTAAAAAAATGACTCCTTACATAGTGACTAATCAAAAACTAATTCAAAAGTGGTGTTTTTATGATAGATGTATAATTAGTACTAAATAACTACCTATAGATCTATTAGAGTTAATATATCGCAATTTTCCAATGATAGTGCTCAGACATGAGAAAGATCATGTAGTCCAACTGTGCCATTTTACAACTGAGGATACCGAGGCTCCAAGAGGAGATATGAGACAATCAGTTTAATAATAATGGTCAGAATCTCCCTTCTTTTAGGCTAGGAACCACTCATATGTCCCATCTCATGGCGAAGAAAGGCAGACAGTCCATAAGAAAGTCTGTTAGATCTCCTTTTGAAAACAAAAAGGAGCAAGTAAATCAAGTCCTAGAGTTGGAAAGGGCTGGAAAGACCTCTTGGGAAAGCTTGTTCCCCAGACTACCTAAATCTGTGGGAGGGTTTGTCCTCTGCTTAGGTGACTCCTATGTTCTTCTAGTTTGAGAAGCACTAACTTAGAAAACATTTTAAAGATAAGTGATGAAATTTCCTGAAATTTTTAGGAAGAATTTTTTTTGTTCATGAAAAATAACCCTAAATTTTCAAATTATGCAGCTAATTTTTATTTATTCATTCAACATGTACCAAGCATTATACTCTGCTCTCTTGAATGGGGGGTGGGGGAGAGAGAGAGAGGTATGTGTATGTGTGTAGTTTTACCCTTTCAAAAGTCTTGTAAATGTATCCAACACTTTTAAAACATATGGGCAATGAAAAAGCCATGAAAGGAGAGAAAAGTAAATGGGAGATTGGTTTGCCCCCA
Organism: Lepilemur ruficaudatus; assembly: GCA_963574885.1. Taxonomy (NCBI): domain Eukaryota; kingdom Metazoa; phylum Chordata; class Mammalia; order Primates; family Lepilemuridae; genus Lepilemur; species Lepilemur ruficaudatus. The sequence goes on along the minus strand of CAUYRT010035516.1, from coordinate 13,900 downwards.
AAAATATAACATTATGCCTGCCAAGAAATAAAGCATGATCTTGTGTGCTGTAAGAATCCCTGTGAATTAAATGTTTCAATATTACTGAATTTGAATCAATGAAGTCATTAAAAATTTTATATAACAATGACAACAAACAAATGATATTATGCTTGAAATGACTACAAACTGAGCTTTTCTTTCAAGCTGGGTACATGTTTCACATGCTGCTGATTATCCTTAAAACCATTTTCCCCGTCACTGTCATACTAAGCAAGCTCTGAGATTTTTAGCTGGACACTGCCCACCCTCTCACATAACAAGACATAGTCATGTCACCAAATTCCAGCTCATGGCATGAGAGGAAGGTATGTGTGCAACTAACAGGTTTTGCCCTTAAGAGCAAAGGGATATGCCCGTTATTTCCCCTTTCGCTTTCCTTTTGTTTGAATGCAGGTGAGTGGGTGAGCTATCCTGTAACACAGAGATAAGGGCAACATCCTGTGAACAGCAGGTAGCCAGCTGAAAGAAGCTTGAACCTCTGAAACCTTCATAAAGAAAAACCACTGCAGCACACTAGACTCCAATAACAGTTGAATTACATTCTTAACAATACAATAACGTATTACTGCTACGTTATAACAGTAATGGAGGAGACATCATCTTAATTTGGCCCAGAAGCACCATAGCCACAGCGTAGATAAAATTTCACAAGCATTTATATGTATTTATATCTTATTTTGATAGCCTACAGAGGAATAAATAATTTCTGATACTTGTGCAATGACTGGAAAGTTCCACTTTCAAAATGCCTGATTGATTAAACAGTCGCAAGACTCAGCTATAGGACATCAAAGAAAATATGTTACTGTGAAAGTCATCTGATCTCTGCTTTGTCAAAGAACATTTCTTAGGCAGGCATTACTACATTGCTGAATAAGACAAAGTAGAACACACCCGGATTAATACAATATGCAAAGAGTGCATAAATCCAGGATTATCACTTTGCCCAACACCAGGGGCACTTTCGGCATCCTAGGTTGTGAAAATAATGCCACTTGCAGTTGTGTATCCCACTGTCTTCACAGTTATATACTCCTCCTCTGGTGGCTTTTAACCAAAAGACTTTGGAAATATTTGTTAGTTAATAAACTAGTGATATTGCTTTGATATTTGGCTCTTCTTTAGCAAAAAGAAATTGGTGGTCTCTTTCAGATTCATCTATTAATGCCATGTCAAATTGCTGCATTTTTTTACCCACAAAAATAAACTCCTTTGCTGAAATTTCACTGTGGTCTTATTATAATTAAAACATCTTTGGTTCATTCATTGGCTGATACCAATATGACAGCTCCAATTCTCTGATTTTTTTGACAATTTTTAGGCAAAGAGATTATTTTAGTTCATCCTTTTTTACTGTTTGATTGACGTAGTAACTAACAAGCCAGACAATAGGTTTTCAAATATAGTGTAGCTAGTGATAATTATATTTCTAGTATCTTTCAATTAAGTGTATGAAAAGCATTATAAAAATACACAGAAGGCGCAAATAATTTTTCAAAAACCCTATTAGAATTGACATTAATTCAATTAGTGCTTTGCATAAAATCACTAAATGTAGAAGTAACAAAAGGAAAAGTTTATACTTTATTTTATGTCATCATCATAAAAGATAAGTGTGGTTCTTTATTCGATTCTCAATATCTATGACATTATGTCCTTTCAACAGATAAAAATTAATGAAGCATTAGGTAACATCTTATAATAACAATAATTAGTACTATTCAAAATAGAAACAAGCATCTTTAAATGTTTTCATCCATATCAGTGATTTTTCCAATTCAACATTGCATTAGATTTTAACTACTAAAAAGTCAAATAAATGTGTTTTTACTGATAGAGTATTCCCCTGTGAAAATTCACTCAGAAAGTGTCTTTTGAAGATATAATATATGTCAGACATTTTTCTGGGCAGTAGGGATCTACAGGGTAATAAATAAAACAGATAAGTACCTGTTCTATTGGAGTATATATTCCAAATACACAACTAATATTTAGTTATGTGTTTAGAATATAATTATCACTAATTGTGCACTATCACAATTGGTAACACATGCAATATTTGACTGTTCATTATAAATTTTAAAGTTCATTGAAATAATAGTTGTGTCTTACTATGCATAATACTCTGCTTTTATAAATGTGTGCAGTTTTATTTTAGAGAAAAGACCCTAAATATTTGATCAAACTCCAGTGAATGAAATGAACTCTATCTTCCAGCCTCTGAGTATAATTTACAGTGACCAGGAGTTCATCCACTTTTTAGGCTTCAACATGCCTTTTGAGTTGATTCTTACTGCCAGATCATTCTTCTCTATGTTGAGTCAAAGTCTTCTCAGTGACTTCAACCTAGTGACCCTGGTTCTCCTTTCTAGAGAGACATACAAAATAAATCAAATTCTTCTTCTAAATAGTATTTCCTAATATTTTGGCACAATAAACATGCCCCTCATTGTTCAAGACATTTTAAAAAACCTACTTCTTAAAAGATGAAAGTTGGCCACTTGACTTTTACTTGAGCCTGATAATTATTTTTAATGGGGAGAAGTAAGAAAATGAATAGCACCATCTGTTTATGCAAAATGTCACTGCAGCCTGCTAAATAAATGGTAACACCTAGGCAGCCTCTGTCCCACTTTCAGCTTGCCAGTACTATTACTGACATTTACTATGGAGAGATACGTGCTGTATGAGTGGGTGCACTTCTTGGATCATAATTTACTTCTTATTAATCTGCCTAAGAACTAAGGATTATTGTTCCAATATCTTGATGGGACATCAAATACTAAAGAAACAATTAACAAGTCCTAAGCTAAGTTTACCATGTGTACCTGCGGCTGCCTCGCTCATCCAATAATCATTTAATTAATGCTATTCTATAATTGTTATACACTTTTGCTAAGACTATTGGAATAAGGGAAATTATACACTGTAAATTGGCCAATTTTATGATATGTAAATTATATTTCCATTAAGGTCATGTTTAAAAAGCAGAATGGGGAGTGAGGGGGAAGTGGAATGAAACATATTGAGAAGAAAATCATCAAAGAGGCCAAACAACACATTGGGGAAAAGAAGACAAAGTACTTGTGGTCTCTCCCCACATGCATATGGGGAGCAGACATGTAAACCAGATGGAGCAGAAAAACAGAGGTGGTCTTGAGATCTGAAAATGGGCCATCCAGAGGGGCAGCAGATGCAGAAGTATGAGCTCTAAGTAACAGAAATGGTTGTGGATACAGCAGAAGCAGAAGTGCTGGCTCGTGTGGTTGTAGTTTCAGTTGAACTGTCTGTAGTTGTAGCAGTAGTAGGTTCAGAAGAATGGGCTGTTGTGGCTATCGATTCAGTAGAAGTGGTAGTACTGGCTGGTGTGGTTGTAGTTTCAGTAGAAGTAGTAGTGCTGGCTAGTGTGGTTGTAGTTTCAGCAGAGGCGGTAGTGGTGGCTGATGTGGTTGTAGCTTCAGTGGAAGTGCCTGCAGTCGTTGTGGTAGTTGGTTCAGTAGAAGTGGCTATTGTGGTTGTGGATTCAGTAGAAGTGGTAGTGGTGGTTGATGTACTTGTACCTTCAGTGGAAGTGCCTGCAGTTGTTGTGCTAGTTGGTTCAGGTAAAGTAGCTGTTGTGGTAGTGGATTCAGTAGATGTGATAGTAGTGGCTGTTGTGGTTGTGGCTTGAGCTGAAGTGCCTGCAGTCGTAGTGGTAGTTGGTTCAGGAGAAGTGGTTATTGTGATTGTGGATTCAGTGGAAGTGGTAGTGCTAGCTTCTGTGGCTGTAGTGTCAGAGGAAGTGCCTGCAGTCGTTGTGGTAGTTGGTTCAGGTGAATTGGTTTCTGAGTCCACTGTAGTTATAGTTGAGGCACTGGTGGTGGCCATCGTGCTGGTGGGTTCTGTTGAATTGCTGGCAGTGGTTGGGATGATAATAGGCTGAGTAGAAGTGGATGTTGTGGTAGAGTCTATTACGGGAGTGGTAACTGTAGGTTCAGAACTTGTTGATGAGGGTCTTACAGTAGTAGATGCGGGTGTCCCATGGCTTTGGGGAAATTGGATAACAATAGAGGTATTACTATTTTTCCTACTGTACACCAGGGACAGTGTGAGTACTCCTATTGCTGTTGTTATCACACAGGCTAAGAGACAAATCAGGAAGATTTTCCACAGAGACCAGTCATTGAAGAAATTTCTTGTCACCTGAAAAGGATTTAAATGAAATTATTAAAGATGAAACAAAATCTTTCAAGGAAAATAAGTGCCACTGATTGTCCTTTCCGTATCATATTTTTCTCAGTAGTTTTATTCTCTTAGGCCTTACATTTACATCTTTAGGCATTTTGAATTGATTTTTGTATATGATGTGACATAGGGTCCAATTTCATTCTTCTTCATGTGGATATTCAGTTTCCCGGCACCATTTTTTGAAGAGACCATTCCTTCTCCATTGTGTGTTCTTAACATCTTTGTGTAAAACAAACTAATCATAAATGCATGGATTTATTTCTTGGCTTTCTACTCTCCTCAATTGGTCTATAGTTCCTTTTGTTATGCCAGCATCATCCTGTTTTGAAATAAATTATTCATTAAAAGAATGTATAAACAGGAAAAGTATGTGAAACAACAGATGCTGGGTTCAAATTTTAGTTTTCATTAGGAAAAACCTTGTCCTTGTGTTTTCCTTAAATTTAGAATAAAAGAAATTTCCAGTGACAACTCATGCTTTCTTGTTCATATGGCTATATCTTTCCAATTTAAAAAAATAATAAATGTTTTCGTAGAAACTCTTTATACCTCCCAGGATACAGAATAGTTTCTAAGCCATGGTAGAGCACAATATGTCAGAGCCAGGTCTAAAGTAAGGCCCACAGTTAGGCTCCGAGGCAGGCATGGAAGCAGCGTGAGAGAGTTCACCCCCAAATTAGGCCCAGGGGCCTTAACATACGACTTTACCTTTTACCTGGGCAAGGTTTACAATGTCATTAACTGCCAGTGTATTTCCTATGTTGTCACCTACTCAGTATTTCAAATTTTTTTTGTTTTCTTTGACCCTCATGTATTTTCTCTAAACTCTGTATATGTTTTTGTCTTTCTGTCAAGATCATTAGCTTCTTAAATGAACAGCCCATAAATCTTCTGCCTCTCCTGTAGACCCTCAGTGACTTTACACATTCAAAGGATACTATATATACAAGAAAAATGTTACGTAAATTGATTGAATGTTTTCCCTCCAAATATTGGATCTAAAATGTTTTTTTGTGGATTATATCTTAACCAAGCAAAACAGTGTTGCCCCAAGCATTACCTGACAGTGTTGGAATTCTCTGTTTGGGAATTCTGACTGTCCCAGGGTTTCAGGGTTGGTGCAGACATCAGTTAAATTGGTAGCACTATCACCAGTTATATCAGTTGATGTAGAAAACTGACATGCTGAATTGTGAGCTTCATATCTTGGGCTCAAGAATGGCTGTAGACAGAAAAGAATGAGAAAAGTGTCAAACAGAAACTCCCTATCGAGAAATCTGGCTCCAGGAAAAAAATCCTACGTGTGACTTTTCAGGCCCAGCCATCGGCCACTGCAAAGTCTCCACCTGGCAGAGGAAGCTCGAGGAAGGAAGCTGCCGTGTCTCTGCAGCCTTGGTGCAGCCATGCATTGCAGCCTCTGGACAGATGTGAAGTCAGGAACTCAGCCTCCCCTCATTCCGACCCTGCCCCAGGCCCACCATGCCCTTCAGTGTATCTGCACTCCTAGCCTAGGGCGGTTACTCAACTGAGATACTGTTCGGGCACCTATGTGGGACTTCCTTATCAGGGGCTTTGAAGTCAATTTTCTCCACTCTGACTTGGTACTCAGCTTTTTTCTAATTCTAGCCCTTCCTCCTCTTTTTCCCTCTAGCCTTCCAGGTCCACAAAATGATAGAAGATTTTTGTTCGGGGCTCCCTTGGCAATGAGATGATCCTGGTCTGCACTGATCCACTTAACCCTTGCCCAGTGTTGTTACATGGAGAAAAAAATGGAACGCTGTGACGGCTGGCATCCTTTCCTATTTGGTGTCTTGCTTAACTATTGCAGTAAGCGAAAAAGGCCTTCATCATTACTTTCAATTTGGCTCAGAGTCCTAACTGACCACCTGTAAACCTAGCAGCTCTCAACACCTATTCTCTGACACAGTCGCTGAGTTCCTGCATGTACATTCAAGAGCTATGAAAGCATTTGTCCACCATAAGCCATGGGAAAGGAAGTTCATGGCAGTTTTATTCACAACAACCAAAACTTGAAAACAACTCAAATGTCTATCAATAGGAAAAAGGATAAATACATTGTGATATATTTATGCAAATGGAATATTTCATAGAAAACGAAAGAAGGAACAAGTGACACAGATGCAATAAAGAGCAACAAAAGCCACACAAAATATTAATGCAATTCCATTTATATGACACTCAAGAAAATGCAAGACTTAAATTGTGGCGATAGAAGTGAGAAGCGTGATCACCTCTAAAAGACGGGGCACTGACTGAGAGCCGGCACAGGGAGCTTCTTGGGTGTTGGAAACGTTCTGTATCTAGAACCGGGTGGTGGCTGCACACACGTGTGTGATGTATACATGTATGTATACGTCTGTAAAATCAGCAAGCTGCACGCTTGGTATGGGTTTACTTTATGTATGTTTTACACAAAGTGTACTGTATCCTTTTTTTCTTTTTCAGAGTATTTCGGGGTATGAACACTTTGGTTACATCAATTGCCTTTGCACTGCCGGATAAGCGTGCTCATCCCCCAGGCGGCGCGCAGCGCGCCATTAGGTGCACACAAAGGCGAGTCGGAGTGGTATTGAGGAAGCATAAACAGAAGATTTCAACTATTTCTGTAATGGTTTATTTCTGAAGTTGTTTGGCACATGGGCATTCTTTAAATCTTTTAAACACATTTAAAAATTTTTAGAGTAAATAAATAAAAAAGATGGGTTCAAATGGGAAAGGGTAGGTTTTCCTTGAAGTGAGGTTGCAAGAAAAAATAATTGCAGACACGCTTTCAAGAAAAGGAGAGTAATCTGTGTTAGATATTTGTGGGAGTATAAATTGTTACACGTAACTTTGTTATAGCTGAGAAATAGCATAGAGTTACTCTTTCCTCATAGGACAGCAGGAGTATTATTTAAATGTATACTCTTAACCATATTGATTAAATGACCAATCCTAGGTGGATTCTTAAAAGACTATTGACATTGCCAGATCAATTAATCTCTAAATTTTATTAAAACTACCAAACTAAACATTCGTACACACTAGTCAGTGAGAGACTATACGTAAAAATAAAAGAGAGTGTAATTGTGATTAAATAGAGTCAAGAAGGAATACATCTGGGTGTAAAGAATTACTTAGGGTCTATTTTTCTAAAAGTACAATAGCGTGCCAAAGAAATAAAGAAAATAGTTGTGCAGTGATATCAAATAGGAGCAGATCTGATCTATATAGGTACTTTAATAAAATCCCATCTATTTTTCAATAGGGAACTTTGAGAAAAATAAAGATTTATCTTTTATGTAAGCTTCACTTAATTCTTCAGTTATTCAGTATGCTAAGGGTGATGAACTTGTACTTTTTTGGAACTTTTATAATTAAATAAGAACTTACGTGCCAGATCAGCTTGCCAGAATTTCTTGAAAATTCTTTAAAGAAAGGAAGATGGTGGGTGCCTATACCAAGAATGGAGAACCCATGAAGCTAGAGCTTTGGGGGTAATACAATTCTTGCTGTCTTAGTTCCTTATGTCTCTTAGTAAGAGTGGGGTCAGTACAGTTAAAAATTTGAGCAGGTAGGGAGCTGTGAGTTACATTTAATTAGCTCTTGGTGGGAGCCAATAATCTTCATTATGCATCTGATACACAAGAGTTAGCTATGCTCACGTGGAGTAAAATTTTAAACTCTCTGTTCATAGACTTAAAGAGATTAATTTACCATTTTTTTGTTTCTTAAGAGGGAAAAACAAACTCCTAATTTTATTTTTATGTGGCCTTCAATTGTTATTTAATTCATTGGTAAAGATGACGCTAAATGAAAAAACAAATTTTCTATCACTACATCCAAATATCCATATGTAAAGTAAAATATTCAGTGTTAAGATATGTACCCTTTATCTGAAAACTCAATGTTGTATAGGAAAACACTACAGATGACTAACTGATTCCCTACCGTCACCAAAGGGACCTTTTTATTTGAGCATCTTGACACTGCAAAGACACAGTGACAGAAGGAGAGGGGGTGCTGATCTAGAATCAAAGAAACAATTTCTCTGCCTTATAACTTCCTTGTTGGTGCATGGGGAGAAAAGTATTTTTCCTCACAAAACGTAACTATCCACTCAAACTTATACTGATTTCATTCAGCCCACGTCCACTTCTATTTCCAATATCAAGGGTTCTAGTCAGACAAGAACAGTTACATAAAATACAATCATAAAACATACAATAGTAAATTGTTTCTTCTAAAAACATAAATAATTGTCAAACACTATTGTATATAATTGAGCTCTAATATTTTACTTCAATATAATTTTTACCAAAATTTCATAAGTAGTTAATTACAGACCAACTTAAGGGATTTGCTAGATAATTTGCTTCCTAAACCTAGATTTAATTTACAAAATTCACTTCTGACTTTCAAAGATATATAAAAATCTTTGAGTTCTAACAAGTCTAGATATTACACTAAAACTGTTGACAGTTAACACAGAAATCTACATATCACATTTTAAAAATATAATTTTTAATGCAATCAAAAGCAGACTTGTTGGCTTATGCCTAAATTATAATAACCGTAGAGTATTATTTGGACATATTATTCAATTGACACCTAAATAATTGCTAATGTCTTAGATCAATGAATATTAAAAATAAATGTCTCAATTATTCATGCATTGATGCAGAAAAAATACAAGTTTTCTAATTAATAAGTTGTAAAAGAATAGCTAAAAATGAGCTACCATCTGAAACTTTGATTAGAAATTCCATTTTGGGAAGAACTGTGTTATAATAAAAAATATTAAAGTTTCATTAATATTGGAAATAAGACTCTGGGCTACCAGAATATACCACAGTGGTGCCACCAATACTCACTGGTCGGTTTCCAGGAGGTTCAATATTCACTACGTATTTCCCATAATTTCTGCCCATTCTTGAACTGCCAATATCGCAAGCTTAACGCCAGGAACATTTGTCAGCTTGTTCATTGTCCTTTATACCTGCAACCTTGAGAAATAATTTGAGTTGATTAATAATAAATCTACCAATGAGGCATAGGTGCCAGTGTGGATTAGACCAAATAATAAATAGTTATTCTTTATGTGGGATCCACCTTAAAGGAAGAAGTGGGGTGTTAAGCAGTTACATAAAGAAACAAGAAAATCAATTCCACCTCTATGACTACACTCTCAATACTACTGCACCAGGCAGCCCGCCTAGTATTAATAGAAGGAAGTTGCAATCATATACAATTCCTCCTTTTCTCCCTAATCACATCATCTCAGAGGACTCTTCCCTCTGACTTCAGGAAAGGCCTAGGACAGAATTATGAAATCAGTAAATGTTGATGTTGCTGTTGCTTCTTTTCTAACCACATATGATCATCTTCTCCTCTTACTGGCAACAGCTTTTAGGCACTCACAACCCACTGCTCAACAAGTTTTGACCTTTTTGGGTTCCTTCCCATGCTCTAAAACTTTTCCAGTCTATCTCCTCTTTCTGCTTCTTAAAAAATTAATCTGACTTGGCTTAGACTTCCTTATGCCCCAATATATTAATAACAGAGATAGTTAATCTGACGGACAAACCTCTGTGAGTGCATTCACCGGGGTCCCTTTCTCTTCCCTGTCTGTGGGCTCTCTTTGGCGTGGCTACCCGGAAGATTACTTCTGACTGTGCTCATGATTTAATAACAGGACACTTTGGCAGGCAAGGCTCTGCCAATTTCTGCAAATTATACTCAAAACAAAGGCCATTTTTCTTACCTGTAGGAATACCTTTGGCAGGATCTAAAAGACAACTGGCAAGAGTTAAGAAATAACTTTTAACCTCTGAAATGAGAAACTATCAACCATCTCCCAACACATGCATCCAGGGAACCCCAAATAAAATTGGTACAAGTTTGTGAAGCATTGTGCTTAAATAACCTAAAAGTCTAAAAATATCTCTTAAGTAGTAATTAATCCACAGACAATTTTTTTCAAATGAAGCAACAAAGTAGTTGTACTCTTTTGTGGAAAATATCTTTTGATGCGACATCAGGCTTCAATGATAAGAATCACCTGAAAATAGAGGTGCACCAGGTCTGAGACATCTTGCAACTCAGCCATATCATTTTAAGGTTGAGGAAATTTGTGCCCAGAAAGAGGAAGTGATAAAAACCAGTTGTGTGGGGGAACCTGGCTTTTTTGTTCAGTCTAATGTCTTCTCCACAGCTAGCTTATTAGTAGTGACATGGTAGAATGATGGACAGCCTAGTAGGATGTCAAGGAAATGTACTTTTGAAAATAAAGTAAGACAAAGATTTCAAAGACTTGGGGTTGGAAAGGACCCTAGACAGAATGCATGTCATACATCAGGCACAGCCTGAGACTCAGCCAGACTCTCAGTGGCAGAATCTGGGAGTCTGACTTTTTGTCCAAATGCCAAGTAATCCTTACTGAAATATTGGGAAATATTTTACTAAGCAATGATTCCAAGGATGTTCACGGAATATCTTAATATCTTTGGGAAGAAGAGTAATGTGCAAAGAAATCTATATTTTCTTAAATTAAAAATTGGTTAAGTTTTCAATTGCTTATTCATTCAACAAGCACTTATGGAGTGTCTACTCTACCCGGGCATTGTGCAAGGTGCTAAATGTTCAATGGTGAATAAGAGCCAAGATTCCTGCCTTCCTGGAGTTGAATAAAACATATATTGGTTATGTATTAACAATTTTTTTTGGATTCCTTCTAAAGTTCTTTTATAAATACATCCTTTTGCAAAAAGTTTCCATTGGAATCCACTGAAGCAAAGTAAAATAGCCCAGGGCCTACAGAACAAAAAAGGTATGAAAAAGCTAGGGAAAGGATTTGTTCCAAGAGTAAGAAACAATGGTTTCTGGGACTGTATAAATAGTGATCATATTAATATAATAATTTATCAGCCATACAGAAGTATTTTTTAAAGCAAAGGGAAGCAGTATTAATAATTTCACAGAGACAACAGTATCTCATGCAAACCAGGACACGTGGTCACTGAGCTATACAGAACCCATGTGAGTTGGAAGATTTACTAGTATTAAACATGACCACTGGATGTCTCTAAATTTAAAACTCAATTTAATTTCTCTAGTGAACACAAATTTCAGTTGAATACAATACATATTTTAGTTGAAATTTAAAAAAATCTAATATAGCATTGTGGTACCGAGATACAAACATTTAAATTTTGCACTGGAGTTTCATAACCATCAAATAAGTGGAATTCCACCAATATATATCATTATTTCAATAATATATGGAGTATGTACATCATGCTGTCATCAACAAAATAATATCAAAGTCTCTCCTTCCCTATCATTACTTGATTGACTACTGTAAGAATCAAAATAAGAATGAACAAGTAAATTACTATGTACTTAAATTTTCAGTGTAAAATCCCAACTTTTGCTATTTTTTTCCGACAACTTCGTTCACTTATTACATCACAGACCAGCAGCTAGAGTAGAATGCACCTGGATTATTACAATGTGCAAAGAGAACACAGATATCTTTCATTGGTATGCTGAATATCTCCTAAGAAAGCTTTTTATATCTGCAGAATTCTAAGCCAAAAGAATTTGGAAGTCTATATTAATTGAGAATGGTTGACAGTCCTTTAACAATGGGTCACCTTTTTAGCCAAAAGAATGCTGAGTCTGTTAACTTAAGTCATCTATCATTATAAAATGAGCCACATCATGGTCTTAAAGATTACAATAAAGTTGATTTATTGATCACGTTACCCACTTCAAATTTTTCTGTGGCTGAAATTTTACTATGATCTGATCATAATCAAAGCATAATCAAAGCAGTATCTCTGCTTTGGCCTTTTATTAATAACATGATGAGAACCAATGTGACAGCTCCAGCTCTCTCTCATCATTAGTAATTTTTTTTAGGCTAGGGACATTATTGTAATTCATCATATTGTGCTGAGTGATTAACTGGTAACCAAATAGATAGATACCAGATTTCAAAGGCTTAAGTACAGTACTTAGATTTGTATTTAACATTAATTTAAACATAAAAAGTTAATTGCTTAAAATGCATGGAAGTTTTTAAGTGTCAAGTAAAAATCAAACCAATGCAATGACTATGCAAAAAATGATCAGATGGGAGAGTGAAAAAACTAAAACTATCTGCAAATTTGTTCCAGAAACCACCCTCTCTTGCACCCCTTCAACAACAACAAAAAAAGATGACTTAAAAAGTAAATTAGGGAGTTGCTTTTTCTCAAAATAAGGAGAGAGTCACAGAATGCCAGTTCAGACGTAGGAAAACAAAAATTTCACCTCTTGATGAAGAATTTCACCAGGGCCCCCTAACTGGGTGCTACTCTACACCTGGGTAGCCTCTGACTCAGACACATCTCTTCGTTACTATTACTGACATTTTTAATTGAGCTATGCCTTCTTCCAGTGCATACCACACTGGTCATATCTAATCCTCCTAATATCTTCCTGAATTATGTATCATTATGCATTTTCCTGATGAAATAACAAAGCATTTAGTGATACTTTATGAGTCTCAAGATGAGTTTGTGGCTCGCAGACTCATTCATCCAAGAAGTGATGATTACATTCCTCCTATATTCACTGTGTCACATTAGAAGCTGAGAAAAAATTGGGGGATGGAGGAGAGGAAAAGATATTTAGAAACTTAATCTTTTATGGAAGGCAAAAAACAAATCAGAAAGCATCTAGAAACTCTGGAGACATGCCTCAGAATATATTAAGAAAACGTTGGAAATACTCTTCTAGACATTGGCCTAGGCAAAGAATTTATGAAGAAGACCCCAAAGGCAATCACAGCAACAACAAAAATAAATAAATGGAATCTGATCAAACTAAAAAGCTTTTGCACAGCCAAAGAAACTGTTACAAGAGCAAACAGACAACCTACAGAATGGGAGAAAATTTTTGCATGCTACACATCTGATAAAGGGCTGGTAACTAGAATCTATTTAGAACTTAGGAAAATCAGCAAGAAAAAATCAAACAACCCTATCAAAAAGTGGGCAAAGGACATGAACAGAAACTTTTCAAAAGAAGACAGAAGAATGGGCAACAAACATGAAAAAATGCTCAACATCTCTAATCATCAGGGAAATGCAAATCAAAACCGCAATGAGATATCACTTATCTCTAGTGAGAAGGCCTTTATCAAAAAGTCACAAAACAATAAATGTTGGCATGGATGTGGAAAGATAGGAACACTCCTACACTGCTGGTGGGACTGCAAACTAGTGCAACCCCTGTGGAAAGCAATATGGAGATACCTTAAAGCCGTACAAGTAGATCTACCATTTGATCCAGCAATCTCACCACTGGGCATCTACCCAAAAGAACAAAAGACACTCTATAAAAAAGACACTTGCACTCGAATGTTTACAGCAGCACAATTCACAACTGCAAAGTTGTGGAAACAACCCAAGTGCCCATCAATACGAGTGGATTAATAAAATGTGGTATATGTATACCATGGAGTACTATTCAGCTATAAGAAGCAATGGTGATATAGCACTTCTTGTATTTTCCTGGATGGAGCTGAAACCCATTCTACTAAGTGAAGTATCCCAAGAATGGATAGACAGGCACCACATGTACT